>OZ026840.1:6222520-6487878 GCA_964023205.1 Lutraria lutraria
ATGACATGGTTTTATTTTGACGGTTGGATATGAAAACGCCAAGTATAGAACCCGCCAATTCATGAACATCTTAAAAACGCCCAATTTTGCACCCGCAGAAATAAAGACACATACAGTAGTTAGTTGGTATAATTATACCCCACTAAAATAGTGGGGGCCTTACAAGAGTCACTTTGTCAGTCTGTCTGTCGGTCGGTCTATCCACGAATCGTGTCCGATCTGTAACATTGTCATTCATTGCAGGATTTTGAGATAGATTACCACAAATGTTAACCACCACAAAATGACGTGTCGCGCGTAACTCTCGTGGCTGTAGCTCCAAAATCTTTGCCTCAATGTCTTCACTACCTGTGACAGCTCTAGTTACTTTTACAGTTGTGTTTAAATAATAAGTACCATGAGTAATGCTGTTTTAACATTTTTAAGTCGAAAAAAATATTTAAGAAGGAAGTGTTACATATCACAACTCGTATTGTAAACTGTTACCTACCTGGACAGAGCAGCACTGGCACCACAGTTATCCCAAGAATTTAAAAGACACAACACTTGCAAAAAAATGAGTCTGGAAGTGTACAGAGTTTAGATTAACACAATCTCTGCACACCCAATTATGACAATTGGAACACAATGCTTTCTAAACAAAGGCAATCTAAAGCCCAGACATGGCATGGAAACTTGTTACTGATGAGTTTTTGTTGCTTAAATAGCTTTGTATTACAATAAAAAAGAACTAAGAAACATGAAAATGAACATTCCCGGCTTTCCTTTTATCGGATAAAATTGGCGCACTACAACTAGCGAAGTTCCCGGAACACGTACGCGCTTTAGAAGGAATGCCGGGATCCACGCTTATTTTCTACCATACAGTGACTTCCGTCAATCGGGTAGATGGCGAGTTACTTACCTTGACTTTTTTTGGTAGCGGAAAACGTGGACGATTTTTCTTTCGACAGATCAACGTTGTTTGATGAGAAAAATAACGCCTATATGGGTATAAAAAATCATGGAATCGAGTACCTATGATTTGCACGTGTACGCCATTATCAACTGAGTTGATAGTATTATTCAAATGAGATGATCGGTCCAAAAATGATCTATGACAAAAAAAGAATACTCATTCAAATTGATTCAATCATAAAATAAGATGCCGAAATAAGAAACGTTTTATCGATAAAATATATATAGCTCTACATGTAATTGTAATAATAGTAATTTTCATTTTATTCCGCGTTTACATGTAAATTATATATTTAGGTGTTCGATAATAGGTGCATCCGCTCTACTGAAGAAGTTTTTTCCTGGAAATGGTCTTTGTTTTCGGTAAAAGTTTTTTTTTCTGTATTCCCAAATACCTCTGGTACAACATGGGACCCGTACAGCACTGCAACCACTAACAATGGAGCAGCAATATAAAATTGTTACCACGTACTCCAGTGACTGGTGTTGAGTCAACTGTTGACAGTGCAAATGCCAGTTAGTAATGATGTACATAATCGTATATTAACCCATAGAGATTCTTACTAAATTTAGCATATTTTAGACCATGGCCCCCAGTACTGCCATACGTATGTACAGTGCCAGACATTTCCGTGATTTTAACGCTCATTGCGCCCATTTCGCCCAATCTCAGCACCCTTCCGTTAAATGTCCATTGCGTATTTCAGCAATGATTAGTATGAAAATGTCCGAGGTGTACCGACGAATAAACCAATCAAATGCTAGCTTTCATCCATTGCATAAATTTTAGACAATGGTGGATAAACAGATGAAGTAGTATATTGAAACGTGAAAACGGCTGTGATATGGACTGTTCACATTCTTCAGTGGAATTTAATTTGTCTAAGCTTAGAACATATTCAATTGTTTAAACAGTTAGGATGTAAAATGAAATTTGATGTTGGTGTGGATGCAATTTTCGCGTTTAATTATCCCATCCAACTGTCCTAATTCTGACAGCTGAGATGGGACGAGGGGTAGCGCTGTTGTTCCTCGCATTTTTAGCGTCTTTGCTTGTGTCCTGCGAGTCATGCACTGGTAGAAGAGTGTTGACGGACCCTACTGGCGAAATATCTGACGGTGAAAAGGAATATCCTGCGTATGCTAGATGCGAGTGGTTGATTGATGGTAAGGGAATTAGGGATTGAATTGATCCTCAAATTAATTTGTTGATTAGGAAAAATAATATTCATTATTTCATAAATCCCTATTTCTGTGGCTATAAGTTTTCTGGCATTTGTCAAGTCTGTATATAATTTGTTTGTCTAGGCTTGACCAGTTGTTTTCATTGGGTCTGTAGAGGTCTCAAACTCAAAGCCAAAATTTTCAGGTTTCTCAGTATTTCTAATAAGAGGAAGAAAACAATGTATTTTTTATGTATCATATGCAAGTCAGTTGCTCCCAACAACTGATTAACCACAGCCAAGAGGAACAGTGGTGCAGGGGTAGAGCGCCGAACTCCTAATCAGGAGTTAACAGGTTCGAATCCCGTCAGTGGCGGAATTTGAATTTTGATCGGAACCTTCACAATCCCTTCTTTCGACGCGAGTACTGGTCAGAATCCAGGAAGCAGTTATTCAAGAGTATTCAATATAAGTTGTAAGAACATGCTCTACAATCGATGTAAAATAAATAAGTTTAAACTTTTTGAACACAGCCATTAAAATTTATTAATACAAATACACACAAAATGTACTCTCTTTCCTAACGCAGTAACTGCTACATTAATCCATGTATTTCTGTCTTACATCACCATACTGGTACCGTCATACGATGGTCAACCTAGATTGATAATGCCGAATTAAAGACCTACACTGCCGTCTTCACGCTAACCTTCTAGCCCACAGCCCGGGGCTAGTAAATTTCTATTTGTGCTAGTGTAGTGTAGCTAATACTTCATCAAGTTCATGTATGTATGTCAGTCATTTATAAGCCACACCCACTGGTACCCTGACAGTACATGTAGGATGGTATTATAGAGAGCATGTTGAGTTTAGATCTGGAGTAACTGGTAACTTGTACTTATATATATATATGTATATAATAATAAAGATATATAGATATTACAGCTAGTGATAAGTGAACTACCTCAAAATTGTGTACAAGGGCTAGTGGTAAATTTTCTATTTTCAATAGTTCACATATAGTTCGGGCTAGTGCTTTAAAAAAATTAGTTCAAACACTGTACAGTACAATTTGCGTGATTTGTCTGCAAAATATGTTCCCACCGCAAATTGAATTTGAAATCTGTGTTTGGTCCTCCATCTGCTGTTTTTCATTGCGACTTTGATACATGTACTGTACATGTAGAGAAATCAATGTGAATCGGATTCACCTTGATGTTGCAATAATTTTTTATGTTATTACATATGTATCACAACAAATTCTTGGCAGTTGGATCACAATGGATTGCAGTGATTAATCATTTGCGTAGATTTACATAAATGTGACTTTTCATTTCGACTGTGATTCTTGATCCTTGACATGTGAATCAGTAAAACCAGGGTTTTTTCTCTGTATTTTGGGAATATGACCCATACCCTTGGGATTGGGAATTTTCACTGTGTTTTAATCAAATTTTCAAAATTGGGAAAAAATGCATAATTACAATTTTTGCAATGTTCAATTTATTCTACTTATTCTCCCATAGAACAGTAGCAGAATAAGGTATTTACTACCAATAGTGATGTTAATGAACATATAAAATATTTTTTATTTTGGGGGGGGGATTGGGAATTTTTGTCCGTGAATTGGGAAAAAAGATACTATATTCCATTGGGAATATGACCGAATTTCGGCTATAAATTCACCCCAAAAAATCCCTGAAAACAAGTCCAGTAATAGTCTATTAGGGGATGAGACGATGCAGAAAATATTGATACAACAATCAGTGATTTTTTTCATCTGATCTCTTTGGGAATGGGTCCGGACCCGGTAAGATTAGGAATTTTGCAGTTATGGAAACTAGGTTCAAGGACTTATGTACATACATGGATTCGCAACTTCCGTATTAACAGTTAAAAGTAATCAAATCCCGCGGTAATAACATGTGAATCAACAGGAATTCATGCAAGACTCTTGTTTACAAAAGCAAAAATATGAAAATATCTTTGATGATCCGAATGTTAATAACAGCGAAAATATCTGTGGTATTCCGAATGTTTAATCTCGGAGACGAAAGGATTATAATAGATTTCCGCCATCTTGGAATTTAAAATGTTCAACTGATGCCTTTTTCAATGCTTATACTTAGACTTTGTGGATTATAATTTAAATGTATCTCAATATCTTTAAGGAATTTGTTGCATCCTTTACCAATTTCCCGTGCCCAATTGCCAGAGTTTTTTTTAGTATAATCAAGTTCGTAAACACCAGATTACAGTCGTTGGACATTGCTGAGTATATAGCAATGCATTGTGGGATTGACTAATGATATCGTTTGAGCTATTTTTAGCAGTTGCGAATCCATGTATGTATATAAGTCCTTGCTAGGTTATTGGGAAATTTTGTCAACATTATAGACAATGCCAATACTGAATAGGCAAATAAATCAAATTCTCTGGTTTCTTTGCCCTAGTTATTATACTTTATTATATACTTCTTGTCAAAAAATGATCATAACAGTCTGTGAAATTAAGGTTTGAAATGTGGTTGCCCGAAACTGAAAATTTAACTGCTTTTTATTTGATTTGTTAATGAAAAGTTGGTTGTCCGAACCAAAATTTTGGATGTCCAAATGAAAAACTGGCTGTCCCGGACCACAGGACAACCGCTAATTTCGCAGACTGTCATAACTTGGTCATCTTATTCTGATTTAAAAAAAATTGTATTTAGATATTTAAAATTGAAGCTTAAATATTATTTGGGAAGGGTCCGTTTACCTGACCCAAACAAAGATGAAAAAAATGCTGACAGGTCACTGATACAAGTGTTAATTTACATAATGCTGTAATTATTTCTTACAAATAGACACATTGTCTTTGTCTGGATTGAAGTGTTAAAATAATCAATTACTAATTGTCTTGCGATCATTATGTACTTAATACATCTATAGTTAATGCCTTTTTAAAGTTCAGTGAATGAGTTTTATCAATATGTGAATGTATATTAAATTATTAATCCAGTTTTTTTTAGGAAATGCTAGGTGCTGGTAAAAAGAGCACAATCACATGGAAGAGGCCAATTTTGGGGAAATTCACAATGCAAATAAGGGAAAAATATTTTTTTTTAGGAAAAAATATAGCTTATTTTACAAGGGGTTGACACTGTGTATGTTGTTGTCTCTTGTCTATTGATCAAGACATTGTGAGTTCAAACCCCAGGCATGGCTGACACTGCCCGTGACAAATTTGACTGAAGATATATATGTCATATATAACTTGATTGCCCCCCATCTCTGAATTATGTGGAGTACCTTGGCAATAGCTTGCAGATAGAATGTGGTCAGTACTGGTTAAGGCCTTAAGTTAATTATTGAATTACTGCCTGCCACAGATAAGTTATAACTGAAAATTTATGTCATATACATGTATATTTCCTTCAAATTAAACATTCAATACTGTTGAAAAGGTATTGAACATGCAAATATACTTCCTTTATAGTCATCATATAAGCAGTCTGACTTGCTGCTGCTAATTGCTTACTTTGAGCAATATATTTATTAATCATTTAATGATGACATATTTTAACATGATTATTTTTAACTGCCAGTTCATTTAATCATAATATTAACTAAACTTCCCATTTCTACTTGATATTTAACTTCATGTTTGTATGACGACTATCAATATGTAAGTGGTTCTGTTCTGTTCAGAGACATTGTTGATTGATCTTATGTTAAGTGATGTATTGACATTAAACAAATGTTGTTTTCTAGTCCTGTGACCAATGAAACATGTGGATATTTCTATAATATTGGTTAAATTACTTGTCATGGCATACATGTAATGCATACTACTAGTAATACTACATGTTTATTCAATTGATCAATATATATATACAATCAGGGCCCTCCATAGACTTCAAAAGTTGGGGGTCAAAATGACCCTTAGCCGATAGAAATGTAAAGAGTCAACATAATTTTCTACTAAAGTAATAGTAAATTTGACCCTTTGGTTCCAATTCTCAAGAGTCAAAAACCTTATTTTTCAAATTTCAAGAGTCAAAATGCCGTTTTAAGAGTCAAAGGAGAGCCCTGCGTAACATGTAGTATTAAAATCTTTATTGTTGAAAATCAATCCTTAGTCAGATGCTGTTAGAATTGTACCATTAATATTATATAATACGGTGAGACATTCCTGCGGGTAATAAGTTCAATTTACTCAGAGTCAGAATGATTGTCTTTGGTTAAAACTTATAAATAAAAGTGGGTTAATGATAAGTAAATCTTGATCTTGGCATTGTCCGGGCTACCTTATACCTAGAAACCCATGGTTTCATATGGTTGATCATACTTTTCACACATGTCAGATCATAATTTGTTGAACAGTTCATTAAAGCATGTGTCATATAAGTGTTACCCAACATAATTAGGAATGATTAGTAAAAACTAATTAATCTAATCTTTTTGTTCGAATAGAGTACCGTTACTAGTTTTGATAGTAAATGTGACTGTTTTATTCTGGCCTTTAATATAAAACACTTTTATGATTTAAAGTGCCAGTACACAGTTTAGTAGTCCATTCTCACTCAGATTGTCCGATGCAGTATTTTGAAGGCAAGTTATCTCCCCCCCCCCCCCCCCCCCCTGCTGGATTTGGACCAGAAACTGAAATAGAACTTAATCTTTTATGACACTGACTCATATTTTACTTAGTCAACAAGTCACTGTATTCCTATCTACCTAATTCTGTTGATAAACATACTACCATTGTTAGATTGTAGATCAATATAAACTGGAGTGTTTACAAATATGACTGTTTTCAATTCACCAGACATCACTCTCTCCCCCATTTATGAGTATACTATCAGACTATAATAATTTTGTTAATTGATGTAAATGACCTTTCCGTTTAATCATGTTATTTGCTGTCTGTAGATTATTGGTACTGTCTTTAATAAATTTTATGCTTTATATAATATTACATAGTAATACCTGGTTATCCTGTATCTTATCTCCCCTCTCTTTGGGCGGCCGGGGCCGGGAACCTGCCTCTGTGGTTGAGTTGTTAAGGTCGCTGACTTCAAATTACTGTAACCTCTCACTGATAGAGGGTCGTGGGTTCGAGCCCAGCTACCAACCATGTCTCTTAATGTGAGAAAGTAGGCAGTTGCTTACTGACGATGGGAGTCTAGTTTTGGTTATTCCCAGGAAAGATGGTTAGGTTAACTGTCTGCCTCATATGACAAAGGCATTCATATGACAAAGGCGTAAAACCCAAACGAACAAACAAGCTATCGAAACTCTCTGGGCGTCTCTGAAATGAACATAGCTGTTGTATGGGCCATTAAAAGAGAGTAAACACAGTTGTATACATATAGCAACAGTGGCCGAGTGGTTAGGGTGTCCGCCTTCGGAGCGGGAGATCGAAGGTTCGAACCCCAGTGGTGACTGGGTTAGAACTGATGCGGTCGGTTGGTGAGCCGCCAGCTAGTTAAAAAATGGTTACCGTAGGCCCATCTCAGCCAGGCACCCGGCAAAAAGGAGAAGGGATTCGGGAGGTACTGCATGAACATAAGATAGGTGTCTCATAAGCCAACTTGGCTGGCCCTTTCAGTAGGGGTGACACTATAATAAACAAAACCTTTACCTTATAGCCTTAAGGCCATCCATAAGATATATTTGGTTTTGGTTGATGCTAACTACTCACAGTCTTTGAATTAATTCTTTGTGACAGGTTGTCTGACTATATACTTCATGAAGAAAACTCTCTAAAACTAGAGTGTCGCCCATAAGTCTTAAAGAAGGGAAAAATCCTTTCCGGCAGGGGCAACCCACTAATTCGAAGACTGTACTCACCAAAACAGCCCTGTCCAATTTTTTTTGCCTCTTTTCAACATATAAATAGCATTCTGACATGTATATTTTGGGTTAAATATAAAACTTAATTGTAAAACAAAACTATTTTCTACCTAGGTTAAATGTACATGTATCTACTGAAAGGTCTTTGGGTTGGGTTATACCCGAAACAAACATTTTTCTATGGATGGCCTAATCGATTGAACTACATACAGTATTTAATATAAAGCATACAGCAGTCGACTATACAAACACAAACAAATACTTGCCCATGTAACGGTCAAGTTCTCTGAAGTGTTCACAGCTGCTGAACGAAACCAGTCAGGGCGATTATCAGATGTCAAATCAACAAGAGAGCAGGTCCTCTGCCGCTCCCAACACAGCCAAATCAACATATTAAATCGGTTATGCCCGAATGTCCTTTGAAACTTGACGGATTCAAGTTCACCAGAATATTCCTCAGTGCTTGAAAGAGTTTTACAGGCTTCATGTCCTGCAGGACGCACAGCTTGAAATTTAAATAGTTCTACAGTAATTTCAACATGTCCTGAGTTGATTTCTAATCGTAATTAAGAGCCGACATGTGGGTTTGTTGCACCCAGTTTCTTATTTAGATTTATTTCGTATAAAATTCTATTCACTCAAATTACTGGGTATGTCTCTTTGAGCACTGCCATATGTTTTCTTTGAATTTAAATATTTATACTTAGTCTAAGAGTGTAAGGGGTGAAATTCTGTTACTGTATGAGTTGTGTATCATGATTTTATTGAAATCGATGCTGTCTTCTTCACTGTATGGAAATCAATTAATAGCACTCAATGTTTAGATAATATCTGTTTTAACCTGATGTACTATCTGCCGTACCAACTGGAATACAGCCTCAATACAACATGTATTGATCTCTCTGTAACTACGATTTATTCCTCTTTCTGTTCCCATTTTTTATGTCTCTGGCCGTAAGAGATATCAAGATGTAGGAAAGATTTTGTTACTCATTAAACGGACCTTAATTTGATCATTGTGTAATTATTGGTTACATTTGATGTGTAACTTTTATTTTCTACCACTTTTGGTGCATAATCTTAAATGAATGACATAAAGAACATAAATTGTTGTTTAAGAAAATTGTATAAAAGCTTATAATCCTAGGTATATGAAAGTGATACATAATTGATGTGTGGTACTGTGTCATTTCATAACTAGTGTATACAGAGTAAATACTGTGTGGGTATTTTTTCCAATAAACGTTCTTGGATAATCAAATTTACACAAACTTTCTTTGATGATGTAATTTTATCAAGTCAAACGGCCAATATTGATGTATTGTTTCTTTTAAGTGGCGTCTTGGATCTTACTATCTCACCATCTTCTGTAACCACAGAAAGTGCCTTTATTTTACTCTGACATGCCATATTGACATTTTCTGTTTTATCCCTTTCAGCCAAAGTTCCAAACAAGACGATTTATCTGGAGTTTTTGAAGCTTGATTCAGAATGCTCCTATGATTTTATCTTCGTTTATGATGGCAACTCATTCCAGGATAAAGTGCTGGCTAGCATTAGTGGAAATCATAAACCTGATCCAATTATGGCTCATTCTGGACAGGTAGGTGGACTGAAAAAATTTACAGATGCATACTTAAGTATTCTTAAAACTTACCGGTAAACACATCTGTACCCGCATTTTTCCAGACAGGAACATATGTTTAGAGCTTAAAAAAACTGAAAATTTGCAGGTACAGACCGAATTTCAACCAATTTGAGTTGCAGTAAAATGTTAAAAAACCAGTCCAGTTACATAATTATGTATAACTGCTTTCAAGCCATTGTACTATTTTTGAGTCTTTCATCATTGATCCCTAGCATTATGAGTAGCCTCTGATGACATGAATTTAACACCCAAACAATATCAGGGCTCTCATTTGACCCTTTAAATGGCTTTTTGACTCTTTGAAATACCTAAATGAAGCTTCTGACTTTTGAGAATTAATACCTAAGCAGGGTTTTTTCTCGGTATTTTGGGAATGTGACCCATACCCTTGGGATTGGGAATTTTCGCAGTGTTTTAATCAAAATTGGGAAAAAATGCATAACTACAATTTTTGCAATGCTCAACTTATTCTACTTATTTACACATAAAACAGTAGCAGAATAAGGTATTTACTACCAAAAGTGATGTTAATGAACTTAAAATTTAAAAAAAAAAAATATTTTTTTGGGGGGATTGGGAATTTTTGTCCGTGAATTGGGAAAAAAAGATACTATTTTCCATTGGGAATATGACCGAATTTTGGCTATAAAATCGCCCCAAAAAATCCCTGCTAAGGGTCAAATTTAATATTACATTTGTAGGAAATTTTGTTTACGGGGCCCTTTAAATAATTGTCCTCTAAGGGTCTAATTGTTGTTTTGGACCCACAACTTTTGTTGTCTTTTGAGCACCCTGATTATCTAGTTGAATAAATTCAATAATACGGCGATACTATTCATTATAGTTAAATCAGTGTTTAAAGTCTGTACTTTATGTTTTCCAGATGTTAGTCTACCTGTTTAGTGATAGAAATTATCAACGTCCAGGATTCACTGCACGATATGTGGTTCAAGATTGTCCCATGAATTGTTCAAACGAAGGTAGCTGTATTGAACACCAGTGTCACTGCTATGAAGGTCGATGGGGAAATTCTTGCGAATTCGTGGAATGTCCAAGCAATTGTAGCAATCATGGGAAGTGTGTCGCCAACAATGATACATCCATTTCTTCCTGTCAGTGCGATGAAGGCTATTCAGGGTATATGTGCAATATAAGTTTGAACAGCTCCGAGGGAAGCGAGTATTGGTATGAAATTGCTCCAAGTGGCACTGGATTTCAATCTAGGTCATCTCATGCTGGAGCAATGCTGCCTCAAACAAACTGTCTTTATGTCTATGGAGGGTTTTCATTAAATGAAATCTTGAATGATCTCTTGAGGTATTGTTTTGATACAAATAGTTGGGAGACACTTGCTGAGACCAGCCCTTGGCCTGATGGGCGTTATGAACATGCTATAGTTCAATATGAACACGGGTTTTATATGTTTGGCGGTATTTTAAGAAATATATCGTATAGTAATGAACTATGGTACTATAACGCCACTTCTGGTTACTGGACGCTCTGTGCTCAAAATAGCAGTGTATACCCATTGAGACTCTCTGGTCACACTTTGACTAAAGTTGAAGATGAACTGTACTTGTTTGGTGGCAAGACAGAGGATGGTCAGTTTGTTTCTAATATTTATAAAATAGATGGTCGCACTCCTGACCAGTGGAAGGCAGTCAAGCCTTTAGGGGGGAAGTCGGCATTACGTCGTCTTGTCGGACATTCCACAGTTTATCACAAAGAATCAAAATCACTTCTGATTTATGGAGGCTACTCTTATTCTCAGGACCAAATTAGGTTTGGTTCACATACTAACAATATACACGTCTTTCATGTGGAGAACCGGGTCTGGTCTAAGATTAATCTCGATTCAAAGCTTCAAGAAGTTCCGGAACAGCGATCCTTTCATTCAGCGGTAATTATCGGGAATTACATGGTTGTGTATGGTGGTAATTCTCATATTCATCACCAGTTAGAATTGTGTTACGATTACGACATGTATCTGTACCATCTTGGATGCCACACATGGGTCAGTGTGAAATATCTCCTTGGAAGTAAGTTATGTTTTTTGTTATTGTATATTAATTGTTACTGTATTTGGACTACATCCACCTTCCGAATTTCTTAGGGATGCTTTTTTAGTGCCCGCATCCCAACTTTCGTCCAAATACTGTGTCGAAGAAATCCAGAAAAGGTGAGACGTGTATCGGTGCTATGCACGATAAAGAACCAGGAAAACTATTCGAACAAGAATAGGGATACAAATGCCCTGTTCTCCTGTATCTTTTCTCAATCTCTCAGAGGTGGCCTTGAAATTATCATAGCTGTCGAACTGGCTGTCAAACAACAGATAAATAAATAAGAAAAAGGATGTCGACTAACAGACGATAATTTTTACCAAGAAAGCCCAAATTTTTATTTGAATTTTTTTATTAAATCTGCAAACTACAAATAGTTCTTGAACAATTACTACATGACCGCATTTTCAATCCTCTTACCTAAGTTGAGGAAAATATTGAAGTACTGTGCGTGTAAAATGATATTATATCAGTTTATAATATGAATATATATCTGTCGAAGAAAACCTGTCAGTATCAAACATTGAGATTATTAACCTGGGTTTTCTTTATTAAATAGTTGTAACCTGTAAAGGGCACCTTCCCCTCTGAAGATTTCTTTAAAATCATGCAGTTTTCACAAAAATTTCCAATTTACTCTTTGTAAAAAAATTTACCTAATTTTTTTCTGTAGTTTGCAGATTTAATAAAAAAAATCAAATAAAAATTTGGGCTTTCTTGGTAAAAAATTTTTCTTATTTATTTATTTGATTTTTTTTTTTTATTATCCTGAAGAAGCCAATGCGGCGAAACGAAGATATAATAAATTAATCGTTTTCATGTTTCGTGTTTGGTGATTTTTCATCTTTATTGATTATCAATTTTCTCTTTGAAATTTCATTCCCCAAATTGTTCTACCCAAAAGAGGCTTCAAACAACTATATCATCCCTATATTAAGGGATAGGACACCTTGCCTAAAACATAAATAAAACCCATGGTTACATTTTTGCTATATTTTTTTCAGAATATGCTGCTGAGAGAGAAACTATGGTACATAAAGGACGAGTGAGCCATGTTGCAGCGACTGCTTATGGTAACATTCTACTGGTATCCGGGGGTTACTCAGGATATGTCAGGGGTGACCTTGTAGCCTTCAAATTTCCAGCATTCATCTCTCCTCCTGATGTAAGTATTTTAAAGTTGTTCAACAGAGAGTTGGGCGTTAGTATTGTATATACAAAATGTACTTGATACTCTCTCTATGCAGGGGTCTGAATAATTCGAGGCATACTTCAGATTTATTCGAAAATCTTCTGTAAGTAATTCTGTAAGTTGTTCTTAAATAGTAGTGTATAAAAGCCTATCAGGCCTGTCTTGTCTTATGTAAGTTTGAAAAGAGTAGTCTATGTTTTTTTCTTGCCTGCTCTGGTACGTTTTGTGTAATATGTGTATCAGTAAAAAGAGAAATTTCACTGGTACCTAATCATATAAGTATGCTTGTTTGGCATATAATTTTCTTGGATATTTGTATGTTTGAGGATTATTTAAATGAAGTGTAACATTTAGTATGTTTCTAGAAACAATTAACTCTGTTCTTTTGAAATATGTGTTCATTTATTGTATTGTATGACTTGCACTCCAAATAAATTCTACATTCAGGCTAACTTTAGACTTCCATTGTTTTAAGTTTTATTTATTATGCAGAATCTGATATAAGCTAAATTATTAAATGCCATTTTGATGGTTCTGAAGAAATTAGACTTATTACATCTCTTTGCTAGGGGTCAGAAAAAGTAATGTTTTCAGCTACCAGATTTACTCTATTTTTAGTGCCTTGTGTCAATTTCTGTCCAAAATCTTATTATAATTATGTTCTTTATTCGCCGTATTTGAAGAAAACATGGCTTTTTAAAAGCTCCATTATTTAAAGTGCTGCCATGGCAACAAAAGTTGTTTTGCTAGAAAATAAATAAAAAAGGATTTTTCATCTATTGATTGAATGAAATATGATCAGCTTTGTCATACATGGAATGTAAAAGGATGATGGTCATTATTTTCCCTATATTTTCAGTGTGATGTTGATCTAGACTTGGATTACTGCACGTCCTACACAAACTCAGAGAAATGTTTGTACAATCCTGACTGTATTTATTGTAACAATTTGTCTACAAGTAATACATCTGGTTGTCTACATAGAACACTTCAAGATGTAAGTGCTAAGTGGCAGATATTTGGTGTCCTTATTGTATACATTCATTTATGATACATATATATGGAATGTTGAGTATGCTTATTTGTATGGAAACCAGGAAGTACAGTCTTAGCCTGCATGTGAAGGGTTTTAGAACAGTTGAATTTTTATTAGAATTCAAAACTTAGTTAAATTATGAGTTTCTCTAGACCATAGTCCAGTTACAAGAAGTAGGTTATACTTGTTTTCTTGAATTGAGTGTACAGAAACCATTTTATGATTACAATTTATTAACAAAGGCATTTGAACTAATGATGCTGTACACAGTCTTGTCTGTCAGGAGTTGAGTCTCTTTAAGTTTTGTTATTTTGAATGTAGAACTAACAATATACTATTTATTTTGGCATACTTTATCAACAGCAATGTGTTAATGGTGGCGTACAGAAATCTAATGTGATGTGCCCTGGTATATGTGGACAACTCTCTACATGTTTAGAATGTCTGAGTCAAGGTCAAGGTGCTACATTAAATGAAGGATACCTTCAAAGGAGAACTTACATACAACCTTGTAACTGGTGTGTGAAGGAAGCCAAATGCCAGCAACGTTCAAGTAATTTTTAACTTTCTTTTTTTTTAACCAAAACAGTGGATCGATAGTCTAGTGTCACCGCACTTCATAGATCATGTTTTCAAATATTTGAGGAACGCTTGTTTCCCATCCCAACTACCGAGCCCTGTTTTGTGTTTAGAAAATCACATGATAAAAGGGGGAGGCTTGTATTGGTGCTTAACACTAGTATCTCCTTGCCCCTCTCTCTCTCTCTGAGGCGGCTCTGAGATGTAAAACTGTGGAATAAGCTGTAAAAAAATAGATTTATAAGTATATAAAGATTAAGCTGTTTATCAAACAACATCATGCCTACTTGAACAGAAATACATGATAAGGAATATGAGATGACTCACTATTCTGCATCAGACCTACTCAGTACTGCATGTTTTATTATGCCGCCACCTAGATAGTCGAGAGGGGGCCTATAGTGTTACCTATGTCTATGTGTGAATGTGAACGGACTTTGTGTCCTATTCAGAACATTACCATCAGTATTTTGATTCAAATGCTCATGATTAGAAGCCAATGACTCATGTTTAAGAACTATGTTGCTAGGTCACAGTTGTTGCTAGGCCACAGTTGTTGCTAGGTCACAGTTGTTGCTAGGTCACAGTTGTTGCTAGGCCACAGTTGTTGTCTAGGTCACAGTTGTTGTCTAGGCCACAGTTGTTGCTAGGTTACAGTTGTTGCTAGGTCACAGTTGTTGTCTAGGCCACAGTTGTTGTCTAGGTCACAGTTGTTGTCTAGGTCACAGTTGTTGCTAGGTCACAGTTGTTGTCTTGGTCACAGTTGTTGTCTAGGCCTCAGTTGTTGTCTAGGACACATTTGTTGTCTAGGCCACAGTTGTTGTCTAGGTCACAGTTGTTGCTAGGTCACAGTTGTTGTCTAGGTCACAGTTGTTGTCTAGGTCACACTTTGCAAAAACCTTTATTATAATTACACACTTTTTTCATTGTGTTATAGATACCTTTCTGGTCATTTAACCGTCTGGCAGTCCTATTTCTGTAAAAAATGTGATGTATTTGGTTTTCCTTTATCGAAATTTGCAAAGTTACTAAAAGACTGATCGTCTCCATTGTTGAAAGGAAACTTTAATTTCATAACATTTTATGTAATAAACAGCATCTATACTTCATACGACTTTATACTTCATTGAATTTATTAGTTTAATTTCATTTTACCTGCCTTTTTGTCAGTTTGGTGCATGTTAATTTATTCCACCTTTTATTGTGTCTCAGAACCTGAAGGAAACTGTGTATCAGCTAACAATACAGTGACAGGTATCACTGGTTGGTGGGGAGGAACAAGCGCATCGTTGAATCAGATTGATCAGTGTCGTCTGGAAGATTTCCCTGCAGGGCTTCATGCTTCCAAGTACCGACCTACGGTGAATAGATTACAACCTGACGAGGTTAGCACTTACTTTTCAACTTCCTTATCCTTAGCATTACTGTAACAAAAACCTGCTTACCTCTAAGGCATGAACATTTTTTTTGTTCCAGTGCACTCAGTCTTTCTGCCTTTCCTAATGCTTTTGAGATGAATTTTCTATTTAAGGTTTGAAAATTTCTAAGATTTTATGTAAAATAGAAAAGATATTCAGAGATTGTGTTTTCTGTACTGTTTTATTACTGATAAATTTGTTTAAGATGCATTTGATGTTTATGTTTGCAATAAATATTTTTCATATATAGGTGACCATTATACGTGAGACATCGGAGAGTGAGACGTTTCGACATATTTATTCCAATAAAGATGAGAAGGATGTGATATTATGGAATGGTTTTATACACCCACTGAATGCCACAATTAAAATCATCCAGGAATCTGTGATATATTCCTTAAGATTGTTCGCAGACAAGATTGCTGTAGATTTATATATTAGCACTGGTGAAAACAAGACTGGCTTGGTATGTGTAATGTCTGTAGTTTTTTTCTTAGTTCTGAGATGATGTTGTTTTCTGATGGTATTTGAAAGTTAAAAAATTAATTTTTTACTTATATTGACTTTTCTTTGAGGATTCTTTATGTCTGTTATTCTGCCTAAAAATGTACAGTTATTAGATGAATTGTTTCTTACGATCATTTAGTAAACTATTTTTATGATATTCTTTTCTCAGGAAGTGATTTCATCAGTAAATTATGGTGAGAGAAAATCTAAAGATTGTGATCGTCGACGTGACGGATCCCCTTTGTTTCCTAATCGTAGTCGTGGTAACAAGTATTATATTGAGGTCAAAGGTGAACACAAATATCCAGAATATGTAGATACAATGAAAGTGGATCCACAGATGTATAATTTACAGTTAAAATGGAATGGACGAGCAGAGCATTGTAAGTGATACTTTGGTTTAGTAAGATCATTAGTGTGTCATAGTTAATTCATGAATACTTTTCATACTTTCTTGCTAATGATGTACTGGTACCCAGGAAAAGATAAACTTCACGAGAACTTTGATCAACTTGTGTAATGACTTGAATAAAACCTCAGGCCCCAGTTTCACAAAAAAACTTAAGGTTTTGCTCAAACTCAACTTATTTATTTAATCATACATTTCTCTGTTTATTGTATGCAGTTCAGAATGTTGTATTAAAAGAAGGTACAGTTTCCCACAATTTCGACTGAATTGTAATCTCTTGATATAGTATAATTCAGTCAAATTGATTTGAGTCTGTAATTTGAAATTTGACTCAAATGAAATGGTGATTTAAGATTTAATTTGTCCATCAGACCCGAAATATTTTATGCTGGCATGTTTAATTATAACATGTTCTTAGTAAATAAGGAAACAAAATTAATGGTAATGTTTCTGGTCAAGGACACAAGATTTCTAGACAGAAAAAACACTTAAGTCCATTATTGAGTTTCTACTCAATTTTGTTTGTGATACCAGGTCTCCATATGGTCAAGTGGTTTATGTACACTTGAACTTAGCCATATAGTGTACAATGGCATTCTTAGTGTCAAAGCGGCGACAAGGGTATTTGTCACTTTAGTGACAAAGCTCTAGTTATATTTGTTTGATACATACATTGTACAATGATTACAAATACATGTACTATGTACTTTTTTTATTCATTTCAGTAAATTTTGATTTGAAGAACTATCACACATTTAGCTCAGAATTTCTAGAACCTTATAGTAATGGAAATTGTAGTCGTCATGTCACATGTTTGTCGTGTATGACTGACACATTATGCGGCTGGTGTGATCCGCAGCATGCTTGCATTCTGAGGAACTCCAATAAATCAGCGTGTGTCGGGGAGAATCGGAAGATGATACTGATTACTGAACCATCCACCTGTCCTACCTGCTCAGATTATGTTGAATGCTCAACATGCTCTGCTGTAAGTTATTTCCTTGTACACTTTTTATATGCCCGTTTGAAAAACTGGTCGTATTATGGGAACGCCCATGGAGGGATGGAGGGTGGGGTGGGGTGTAGTCCACAATGGTGTCCGCTCTCTAATTTGAACTGTTTTTTATTCGGATCCTCACCAAACTTGATGGAAATGTTTATGGCCATGAGATCTCGGGTGTATTTTGTTGCCTGGTACTCTCGTCTCTTAGTGTCTTTACCCTTATAAGAGCTGGTAGGAGATATTATGATCCTTGTTCCTTTCTCAATGTGATTTGATTAAATAGATATTGTAGTTTATGTTCAAATACATGTCTAAGTAAATTATGCTGATTGAAATGTTCTAAACAATGGAATTATTATTACTGGTATTGCTTTATATTGCTGTCAGGATCGCTATTGTGAATGGGTAAAAACTTCCGTGTATTGTGTTAGAAGAGGAAGAGCTAAGGAAGATGAAGTTGTACGAAGTCCATCCGAATGTCCAGCAAGCTGCCATTTGTAAGTACAGTAAACCCCCTGAAAGCCAGACCCCTTCCAGACTGGGCCAAAAGTGGTTTTCAAAGAACATTTGATGAAATTAAAAAGGGGCTTGAAAAATCACGAATTCTGGTTTTAGAGTTTTATTGTAATACTTTCAACTTATTTTTATGTTCATCTTAATGAGTCATACTTGATGAATGCCTACTTCAGACAGGCAATGACCACAATAGTTGAGCAGGGTTATGGCCCATGAGTCAAGAAAAAAATGATAATATACAGTCTTTATGAAAAACTTTTTTAAGCACTGGACATTTGGTCCAGTGAAAATGCAAACTTTACTGGACCAAAAGAAATTTTGGTGGACCAAAAAGAGTACAATAAAATTTCTTGTGATTTGGCTAATAGCTATAATTTTTCAAGTGTGATTAAAATATTTCATTTTTTGTTCTGAATCTTGGTAAATATGAAAAATTTACAGGACCTTTTTCCACTGACCTTTTCAAATTTACTGGACCGATGGCCATTTTGGTGGACTCGTCCAGGGTCTGGTGCTAAATTTGAAGACTGAATAAATACCTTGTATTCTCATTAAGCTTAACAATTCTCATCCAGTTCTCTCCAGACAATTTTGATATGAATAATATGCAATGAATTGATACTTTTGTTCATTCAAGATATTGTGTGTCATTAAATGCATAGCAACAAGAATGACATGCAAAAAATCACACATTGAACAGTGCAATAATGTTATTGATACATTCTGTTATTGATTTCAGACGTCAAACCTGTAGCTCTTGTCTTAACATCAGTGAATGTGCTTGGTGTGAGAACCTTCGTACATGTTTACCGTTCTCTGATTATGTGTCACGGTACCGACATGGTCAATGTACAGAATGGATGGACAGTGAAATCTCGAACAGCAACAATCCATATACATGTAGAAACTGTTCATCGCTGAGGACTTGCGATCAGTGTCTGAAAACATTTAGTTGTGGCTGGTGTGGCAACTCTGTGAATCCAACTATAGGTGTATGTTTTGAAGGAGATTTTGCAGGTGTGTATGCAGCAATGATTGAATACGCTCTGTTCATTTTATGTTATATCTAATCTATACATAATAGTCATTTGGATGCATTATCTAAGGTGACTTGATCTGTTAATGCTGAATTGGATCATAGAAACTGTGTTGCACTCCAAATCTTCGATAACCTTCCTGCTTTGAGATTTACAGTCAAACCTGTGAGCAAAGGCCACCCTTGGGAAAGATTATCTTTATTGACAGGTGGCCTTTATTGGAAGGTTATTTTGTTCTGAATAATCAATGACAGTTTTTAGAAGAATGACCTTTATTCACAGGATGGCCTTCATTCAGAGGTGGCTGCTAACATTGGGTTGGCTGTTTATTGTACAAATTAATTGTATGGTGCATCCATACTTTGCATAATGGTTAAGTCCACACTGATGTGTCATAGATTTAATATTCTTTATTTTCATTTTGATTTTCAGGGCCATATGGTGGGGACACTTGTTCCAAACTTGTAGCAGGATCTTTCAAGAATGTGACTGCATTGCAATCAGCTGATTGGTCGTATAGTAACTGTCCTGACGTAGATGAGTGTGTGCTCGGTATGGCTCTTTGTCACCATGATGCAGACTGTATAAACACTCCTACATCATATGAGTGCGCGTGTAAGAGAGGTTACAATGGCGATGGAAATACTTCCTGTACTAAAACGTAAGATTTATATGATAAACTTGTATATATATCACTATATATGTTAAGTGATGATAGGTCTAAACAAGGATATTATTTTAGTAACATATGGTGATGGTGTACTCTAATAAAGTGAAGAATCTGATAAAGTGAACAGATTTGGTAGTGAAGAATTTATTTTCCTCCTACTTGTCCCCTCCTAACTTCTGTGTTATAGATACATTGATATAAGAAAGTAATTATTTGTTTCCCGTGTTCTGTTGTATTCATGCTTTGGGTACATTTAAGATAATAGGTATAGGCAAACCTGAGATCAAAACCAACCCTTCTAAAAGACATAATATGACCTTGATTGACTGATGGCTTTTATCCATAGGTTATTTTGTTATCAATAATAAGTGATGACATTTAAAAGAATGGCCTTTATTTGGAGGTGCTCACTAACACAGGTTAGACTGTATGTATAATGACTGATTATTAGTTTATCAGCTACTTCTAGACCTAATGTGGTCAGTTGGTGAGCTGCCAGCTAGTTAAATAATGGTTACCGTAGGCACCCGACAAAAGAAGAATGGATTCGGGAGGTACCGTGCGAACAAAAGATAGGTGTCTCATAAGCCAACTTAGCTGACCCTTTCAATAGGGGTGACACTATAATAAACAAAACATTTACCATTTATAGGTGCTACCATAAATGTCATCATGGAATTTGTATGAAATTTGACGGTGAGTTTATCTGTGACTGTAACCTTGGATGGACGGGCGATGATTGTAATACAGATTGTAAATGTAATGGACATAGTATGTGCGAGAATGGTACTGGGAAATGTGATTATTGTCTCAATGGTACAACTGGTCCATTTTGTGACCAATGCCTTACTGGACATTACGGAGAGCCAAAGAAGGATGGTAAGCATGCTGTCTTCTGTCTGTATCTTGAATATTACCTTTAATTAAAAAGATGGAGTCTTTGGAAAGTTTGGAATTGACTTATAATGGGGATGAGGTTAGCTGGCTGATGAATATATGAAATGCTTTTAAAACTCTTAAAAAACATTTTAGTTGTTAGAAAAACATCTTTTATGGTGTGTGTTTTGTACAAAGTCTCAATATTATTAAAGATGTGTGCATTTGTAGGCTGATTTTATGAAGATGGCATGTATATAAGTACAAATTGCTTGGATATTGGCAAAATTAAAAGCTTTACTTATGCTTTAGTATTTTATCACTGTATAATGTAGAACCAACAGTCAGGGTCATTCTACAGCTTCCCAACTTGTAAGTTAGAGGAAGACCCTAGGTTTTGGTACTAAAAGGGATTTGAACTCAGAGGTGAGGGGCCTGTGATTACTAGTTGGGAACACTAACCACTCAACCAAAAAGGCACCCAGCTAACTTATCATGGTACTCAAGTGGTGATTAAATATAGTATATGTCTGTATTATTCTTCTTTTAGGCTGTTTACCTTGTCACTGTAACAACCATGGCAACAAAAGTAAAGGTTTATGTCATAGCTTGACTGGTATTTGTTTCTGTATGGATTACACAGAAGGTGTGGAATGTCAGACATGTCAGAATGGTTACTATGGTGATCCGAGGTATGAATATATTTGTAATCTGGTAAAGTGAAATTTAAAATGTATGATATGTGAAACATTTCCTTGCTTGCTATCCGATCATAGTGACTAAACATCTGTGGACTTGCACCTCATTACAGTGTATTGCTTCTTTTTGGAGTTCCACATGTCGAAATTTGACGATTTAACTGTTACTTGTTCTTTGTGTTGATTCAGTACATTTTTGTCTATTGAAGTGAAAAAAGGTAGATTATTAGCATTTTTGCTTATTGAAGTATTAGTATGAGATTTTGGTATCTTGTTTAGTGATGGTGGAAAATGCTACTTACACTGCGACCATGGATTGATCATTGAAAACATCACCAATGGATCAGTTGGTTCCTACAGTGGTCCTGGTGTATCTACATGGAGATCTTACTGTTTGTGGATATTTACAGTGTACTCCGATATCAACAATAGATGGACCCCATTAAACGACCCTACTATAACATTCGTGGTGGAGGATATTGCTGTTGAATGTGAAAGGGTTCGTTGACTTATAACTTTATATTTCATGTTATTTTTTATTAAAACAATTCTGAGGTTAAATAGTATTTTGATGTTTGTTTATTTGAGTTTTATGCCCCGCTTATCAGTCAGAGTCATATGAGGCGGAAAATTCATCATACCATCATTTCCGGAAGAACCAGTACTAGACTCCCATCCTTCGTAAGCACCTGCTTACTTTCTCACTTAAAGAGATCAGGAATTTCCGCAGTGTTTTGTTAAAAATGGGGAAAAAATGTGAGACTCCAATTTTGCAATATTTAAATGTACAAACGAAATCACTGTCCATAATTGGAACTTTCAATCATTACATGTGTATTTCAGTGAAAGATCTCTTATTGTCAGAGATTATAACTATTTAATAAATATATTTTTTTGGAAGTTTCGATTGGGAACTTTTGTCTGTTAATTGGGAAAAAAAGATACTATTTTCAATTGGGAATATGACCCAATATTAGCTATAAAATTTGCCCCAAAAATCCCTTTAAAAAGAAAGCCATATAACAAATAATCAGTGCCCAAATTTAAGTATATTTCATGCTTTTCAGGACCATGTATACATATATGATGGAATACCTGAGTTTATTGATAAAGAAGGAAGTGGAGTATTGTTGGGGGCTTTTTGTGGTTTCTATTCCAGAGAATTCCATCAAGTTGTGGCAAAATCAGGAATTGTGACCGTGTACTTTGATGCTGACATCAGTGGAGATTGTATGTTTTTGTTTGTATTCATTGATTGAAAGATATGAAACTAAACTGTTCAAATGTGTACAAAGTTTTTACATTTTGTGATAATTTCTGTATTTGCAATTTAATAGACATATCATAAATTAATAAATTTCCTTATGTATTATTTTCTCACCAATCAAAAACGTTTTCTGTATTTAACCCAAACTTCATGGTAAAATTTGACAATTGCTATGTATTTCATGTTGAACCTTCTGCGTGTGAATTAAGAAATTATTTGATGCAGATATCTCATGATATATGTAAAAGACTTTTCGGAGACTGTTTGCTATAAACAAATATTCATTTGCCACAAATTCATTTGAAGAAATTGTAGGCTAAAGGTTCGACACTGAAATGTAGTTCCAAGTTCTGCATACTACAACCATTGTCATAAATAAATAAACAAGTTATGTTCTAGTTAATGATTCTTTTTCATGGTCTGGTTAGATTATATCAGATACAAAAACACAAGGTTTTAAGGGTAATTATTCTACAGTTATTGACTAGTGAGATATTGAAAATGATGTGATATTCACTGACAGAATGCCATATTGATCAGGCTTTAAACCAATCAAAATGTATTCATTTATAGATCTTATTATGATACTGTATATTTCAGATACAAAAACTCAAGGATTTAATGGTAGTTACTATGTAAACAGTTGTAATGAAGTTTGTGATGAGAGTAAAAATCAATTCTGTAATCAAAGTGAGTGTTCATGTATGGCTGGTTATACCGGATTTCCTGATTGTCACAAACATGAATGTGAACCTGGGTGTGTCTATCAGATGGTAAGTTGACAAGTATTCCTATGATATTCACACTGACGAGAGTTCTTCCTTATGTCTGAGTTTTCTTACCTGAAGAGTTGTATGTCACCCTTTAAAATAGATAAAAACATTCATTCTTTTTAATGATAATATTAACAATAATGACAAATTTTACGGTATGAATTTTTTATATGAATTTAAAGGGTTAAATTGACACATGTTGTTTGATACCAAACTCATTTAACCAACGACTAGTGGGCCTTGGCCAATTATATTTTACTGGTATTTTTTATGTGTCATTCTATTGTATGGATTATATGTGTTTCATTACAACAGGAAAATTCTTCATGTGTATGTGAGACAACATGGGGCAGTAATTCATACAAGTTGACAGTTTATCCCTGGGATTCAGCCATGCCTACAGTATTTTCTGAGGGTGGACCAATCAGTCGCTATGGACACACTCTGATATACTGTGACGATGATTGGATGTACTTGTTTGGAGGGCGATCTCTTGAGCGTGGGCTTCTGAATGATATCTGGCAGTTCAGTTTGAAAACAGGTTCTTGGACACAGATTAATCCCATGACCAATGATAAACCAAGTCCTAGGTGAGAAGATGATTCATAGTTCCATTCCAACATTTCTTAGTAAAGTTTCATTCTGTTAAACCTTATTGCATTGGTGTAGGAATTGAAAATCTTCATTAAAAAAAAATGAAATTATGTTCCTTTCATATTAGGGTAACTTTATCTGTTTGTTTGTTTCTGTGTTTTTTCCCTGTACCATTCTATTTAATTTTTCGTGTTTTCAAATTCTTAAGGTATTCATTCAGTCATTGATTTCATTACATTTTCTGATTTAATGTTCTTGTTTAAGAACTCATATGTACTTAACAATACAAATCTAAAATGTAATGTAAAAAAATAAAATCATTTGCCCCTCCCTTTTCTGAACTCATGTATTGAATAAAATTTAGGGATCTCATTTTATAGTTAAAAAAAATCAGCAAAATGTCTTACTTCTGTAAAATTTGACCCATTGGTAGAAATTCTCAACAGTCAGAATCCTTACTTTACTAATTTCAAGAGTCAATATAACGAATATATATATATATATAAATGAAGGCCCTGAAATGATTAGGTATTTCAATTATTGTATGTATTAAAGATATGAATTGTTTTTGCAGATATTTTCATGCTGGAGAGTGTGTTCCTATCCGAAAAACATTATATATTTTTGGTGGGTTGGTTGAATCACCTTATGAACAAAGATCTAGTAAAGAAATGTGGAGGTTTGCCATCGATGCAAAGAAGTGGACAGGGCCCTTGGTATGAATGTTAAAAAATTATGTCTCTCTTATATTCTTATTTTTAGCTGGTTTGTTTTCGAGGAAAAGTTGAGCTATTTATCACCATATCATCAGCGTCAGCATCTGCAATGTGCAAATTTTTTAATGTAGCCCATAACTCAGAAACTATAAGAGGTAGCAACATGAAACTTCATAGGTGGATAAATCTCACTGAGGCGGTGAACAGACGCGTGTGAACCTGCATTAGATGGTTATATTAGATTGCAATGATTGGTTGAAATGAAAAATTATAGTTATTATGAGTGAATGAATATTTTGTTTGTTATATACTTCTATCTGACAGAAGAATTAATTTTTTTTCTTAAGTTGAAAATATATTTGGAACAAAAGTAAGTTATATCCAAAACGTATATCTAAATTACCTTGTGTGCGAAATAAGGATGTATTTAGTAGAAGGGTAAGTTAGTACTGGATAGAATATAGTCCAGGAAAATCGTTGAAAAATGGCCTTAAACCCAAATCAATCAGTAAATAAATAACAAATAATAAAATGTGAAATATTTTTCCTTATCTGATATCAGGAACCTAACTGGGTCAAGCCTGTAGCTGGACATACAATGACGAGGGTTGAAGGAACCAAGTTAGTGATCATAGGTGGTTTCTCCACATCTAGATATTTCAATGATATCATGTATATATACGACGCAAATAAATATTTAAATGGCTGGATTGAGCAGAAAGTAGAGAATGTGTCCGGTCCGGCGGGTGCTAAATTGTCAGGTATGTAAAATGTATTTAATATTCTGTATATTGCTTTGGAAAACAACATTCTATAATTGTCTAACCTGTGAACAAAGCCCTCCCTTGGGAAATACAAGGGCCTTATTTGACAGGTCGAGGGTTCAACGCAACACAGTCGTAACTTGTTCTTATTTCAATACGAGTTACGACACTGTTGCGTTGAACCCTCGAGGTGGCCTTATTATTCAGAGGTCATTTTGTTCGTAATTATCAATGACAGATTTTAAAAGAATGGCATTAATTTACAGGGCGTCCTTTATTCGGAGGTGGCTGGTAACACAGGTTTGACTGCATATTTATTTTCATTGAGTATACTTTTATGTAAGGTTGTTACTGGTATGCAGTCAGATTTAATATTTTGTTTCTAGGTCTTAACTTTTATTTACAAGTTTCAATCTTTGAGTAAATGAACTTAGTTCAGCTTGAGAAATACTCATTTTTAGTTACAAAAAAATGCCTAGCTAAAACTCTTTTCAATGGACCTCTATTTATATTTACAGCTATATATGGACATACAGCTGTATACCATGAAGAATATAAAACTATATATATATATGGTGGTCACGTATACACTGATGAAATATTGAGTATATCAGATAGAGTGTACACATATTCTGTCAACCAGAAATCCTTCAATGTGCTGCCACCTGCAAGGATGAGTATGGTATGTTATAGAGCGAACATTACTCAAAATACTTTTATTTTAGTCGCATTTATGTCTTTAATCTGTAATTTAAGAACTCAAGCCACTTGATGGCTTCTATTGATGAAGCTCAGATGTACCGGTATGTCTGTGGTATGAAAGATGGAGGGGAGGGGGGGCAAATAGGTTTGCCCTTGTTCGTCTGTTCAAAAAATCTTGTGTCACACATATCTTCAAAAGTATTAGGGGCAGGCTTATGAAATTACACAGGAATGTTTATCAGCATATAAAGGGTTTTAACTCTGTCAAAGGCTGAAGACTCGGGAGTTATCTGCCCATGAATTTGTATTTTGTTTATACATATATGAAAATCTTGTGTTGCACATTGTGTATGATAACCAGAACAATAGAGTGGGGGCATCTATGTTCTATGGACACATTTCTGATTTATGTATTTGATTGCAGGTTGAACCTCGATACTTTCACACAGCTGTTGGATTACATGACCTGATGATCGTTATTGGGGGACTTACTGAAAACACTGAAAATAACAAGAATACTAGTACAGATATTCTTATATATAAATATTCGTGCAATTATTGGTTTACTTTAGATTTATCAGGTATGTAACATGAATCATGTATAACTATAACCCTGTATTGCGTTACAATATAAATAGATTTAAAATGGTACCCTGTAATACTTTTTATCATAAAAATAAAAGATTTATTGGTGCGTGTTGAGGTTTTATGAAAAATAATTATTAGGATTTCACCCACTTTAAAATCTTGACTGCACATACCGTAGTCATTTTGATCTGCATATTTTTTTAGTATCTGTGTCTGACGAACATCTAGTACATTGTGTTGAATGAAAAAATTAGTTAAGTGTATGTTTATTGACTCAGTCTTGGATCTAAATGAAAAATAAATTCGAGACCTACCTACGCAAAATTTCAAACTTTCGTAGCGTTATGGCAAACATGTTTGATCTACTTCTCTAGATAATCCATTGGGTAAAACTGTTTCGTCATTGGTTGCTGCCGATGCTGTTGTACATGATGACAGTATATTTATTCACGGAGGACTTGGTCGTGTAACGAGTAGTGCTATGCATCAATTAAAGTTACCAGCTGATATATGCTCCGTGCACAACACATCATCCGAGTGTGATAAGCAGCCTGGATGTTACATTCATAGTGTTCAACAAGCAGAAAGAAATGGACCAGAAACAGTTGTTTGTAAAACAAACGCAAGGTAAATGGTCTACAGTGTAACATTGTACACTTAACAGATTTATTATTCATTAAGTGTACATTGTAATATACCATTAACAATTTCCTTAAAGAATATATATTTGTTTGACAGCCTACCCAAGCATATTGAGTTAGGTAGATTTGAAAAAAAGAGTAATTATTAATATTTTTCAATAAAAACTCCAATTTAAATTTATTGGTCCTAATAGTTTCTGTTTGTTCTATAACAGAGGAATCCAGTGTGTTTTCCTCCCATACATACTTTATAGCAAGAAAAAATGTTTCCATCACCACTATCGTATTTTTTGCTATATCATTGAAAAAAATACTATTTATAGAACAGCTGTGTTTTCCTGCAGTCATATTATGCACACAGCATTAAGTGACGTCACGCGCTCTATATATTTCAAGTTTACAAAAGCAAAATTCACAGTGAAATGAGTGTTTTTAGAAGAAAATTGGCTTGTTTCGTTGGTAATTATTATCTTGGGATAATATCAGCAACTGCTTGTTTTTTGCATATATTTTTTATAGCAAAAAGCTCATGGTTCTTTAATCAACATCTTGGAAATTCAATTACTGAGTTAAAAATTCTGTCATTATAGAAGACAGCATATGATTGAAGGGTGAACAGTTCCTAATTGTTGACTAATGACTGTGCTTCAGTCTTGCAATGAACTCACACCACTTATAAACTGCTTAGCTGTGTTTATTGTAATGTTACTTATACTTAACAGGTATCCTTGTTTTCGGAATCGAAGTAGACAGATTAAGTGTGAGGAGATAACCAACTGCTCTGAATGCGTGGCTACTTATCCACAGTTTGAAAATGATGAACCCGTAAGTTGAACTGTTATAACTGATTGAAACTTATTGTTGATTAAAAGTAACAGGTAAAAATGTAAAAATAATAAA
The DNA here is from genome assembly GCA_964023205.1 of Lutraria lutraria. NCBI lineage: Eukaryota > Metazoa > Mollusca > Bivalvia > Venerida > Mactridae > Lutraria > Lutraria lutraria. The sequence continues at coordinate 6,251,075 of OZ026840.1, forward strand.
CTCGGACTAGATTTATTGCGCATTTTTATAATACATTCAACTGAAGCTTTATGACAAGTAAGACATCACAAATACATAATTCTCTCATTACACACAAAAGGTTTTGTAACAAGTTTCATGGTGTAACATGCCTTCGTGGTATTTTATTTATTACAATGTTTCCATTTGAGCATGTGCATTGTTGCAGGAAATGTAAACAGATAGTCTGAAAATGTTGTTGCCTTGCTGATTTTTAAAACAATTAGCCATGATTGTGTTTTTATGCATGGATTTGTCATTTTTAGCTCACATGAGCTCAGAGTGAGCTTTTGTGATCAGTCTTTGTCTGTTGTGCGTCCATGCTTCGTCCATCATGTGGCATCAATGTTTGCCTTGTGAACACACTGGAGGCCATACTTTAGTTAGATTTTCACAAAACTGGGTCAGAATGTTTATTTCGAGAAAATCTTGGAAGAGTTTGATAATGGGTCATTTGGGGTAAAAACCAGGTGTTGGGAAGTGTCCAGATTTATGTAATTTGAAATTCTATCATGCTTACTTAGTAACCAATCATTTAAGTATAAGACCTATCTTATTTTCTTATATTTTTATATACTTACGATATATATATAATATATTATTGTAGTTTTGTGCATGGTGTGGTAATTGTCCTATTGGGAAGTGTGTATCACAGGGCTTCTATTGTGAATACCATCATAAATGCCAAGTGATGGCTGCCACAAACACAACATCTCGTACAGTCAGTCCTGTGTCACTGTGTCCTGGTTCAACATGTGAAGCATCTACGTGTAATGCTTGTAAAGAAAAAGGCTGTCTTTGGACAAGGAACGTAAAACGAGTGCCATCTGATGAAGGTTAGGATCTTATTTTAACATCTTTTATGTCTTAGTTTTTCTTATAAATCATTTGATATCTTAGTTATATGGTCATTGGGTTGTTCAACGTTTTAGAAGAAGAGAAAAAGTTACATAATTTCAAATTATTTAAGGACATATCTTACAACCATAAAATCACATTCAAAGGCAGATAACTCAAAAACGAGTTCCACGACCCCCATTTTTTGTTGCTTAAAATGTTTCTTTTGTCATATGCCATAATCATGCAAAGTTTTAAAAACTTCTTTCTGTACATTTTCATTCTGCCTTTATGTCTATGTTCAAACTGTCAGATATGTCCTTAAGACTTTCTATGTGTTTAAACCTGGGAAAAAATGTTTTGGTAGTTTGTTGAATAAACAAGTTCTACTGTCAATCTAGAATATTCATTTATACTGCTGAAGATATTTGTATGCAGAAAAAAAAATTAACAATAGAACAAATACAAAATTCAATATTCTCTCCAAAATACTACCTTCCCCAAAATAATTCAATAAATAAATATGGGATATAACACCTTCTCACCTAGGAATGGTATGAATAAATTTACACATGTATGTTTTCGGTCCATTCCAGCTGAAATTGGTCGTCGTGTTAGTGAAAATGGTGACTGGACATGTGTTCTGCGGACATTTGAGAGAAAACTTATAACCAATGGTTACAGTTTTATTGAGGTTGGGGGAACCAGTGAGCTCTGTCCGGTTCCCTGTTTCCAACACCGATCATGTGGTACATGCTTGAACTCACATGGTGGAGAAGGAGGATCAAGAGAATGTTATTGGAGTGAAAGTCTGATGGAGGTTTGTACACTTAACAAAATTTCTAATGTCCCATGGTTCCTTGTTGATTATTTTTATACGCCCCTTTGAAAAATGGGTCATATTATTGGAACACCCACAGTGGCCAGGCACTGTCCACAATGGTGTCCGCTCTCTAATTCAAACAGTTTTATTTGGATCCTCACCAAACTTGATGGAAATGTTAATGGCCATGAGATAGCGGCCAAGTTAGATACCCAGCCCAATCGGCGCAAACACTTCTGAGTTATGCCCCTTGAAGGGCGTATTTAGTGACTTGGCACTTTTGTTTCAATTAAAAAGACCTTGGTGTTAGAATGTTCATGCACAAGTGTTCAGACATATATTCAGTATGTTTGTATTATGATTTGGCAACAGTAATTGTATATGTTCTTCAACTGTTTTTTATCAGTGGACGAACTGAGGAAAGTTACTTGTGTGAATCATGCTTCGTCTAGATATCATCGATGCTTGAATACTTGAAAATTTGGTCCTAGGGGACTAAAATCTTGCAATTACTTAAATCATAGTTAATTGGACTTCATTGGTTCGATGGCAATTTTTTATCTATATTTATATATATTGATGATGGGTGATATTGATCATTGTGGCCACTGACTTGTGAACTGGTGATTCATACATTTCTATGAAAGTTTGACAACATTTATGATTATCATTTTTCCTCCATATGTGGAGAAGTTGCTGGTTCCTTGTGGAAGGGTAAGTTTGTACTGGTTAGTTTATAGTCCAGGAAATCTGGGAACCACATGATTATATCTTTGAAAACAACGTTAAACCCAGTGTATTTATAACATTTCATCTCATCTTTCAGTGTATTGCCCCGGCGTATCTTTCATTACATTGTCTTGGAGGAACTTGTGGTACTGTGCTACAGGGATTGAAAAGGGCAGGAGAGAAATGTCCAGCTTCGTGTTCTATGAACAAGAAATGTGCTGACTGTCGCCAGGCTCAGGGATGTGGGTGGTGTGCATACGGTGGGGAGAATGGACAGGGAGCTTGTATGTCAGGGACAATGAGTGGACCATCCAATGAAGGAATGTGTGAACAAATGAATTCTGAAAAAACTACAAGTGAGTGTTATAATTATATTACAGTACGGCTGCACTTGTACCTTTGTCTTAGTTAGTGTTACTTTTAAAGGCCCATTAGCTTTTTGAAATTAGTAATACTGAACAATAGGTAAAATGATAGTAGTTTTTGTTTGTTTTTGCAATATCATTGAAAATAATACTGTCTTTCTAGGTAAAATAATACCTACTTTAATTTTAACATCCAAAAAGCTAATGGGGCTTTAATTAAAGTTTTTAACTTGGGTGTTTTTTTCCTTAATTTAGAATGATAAAAATAGATAGATAAAATATCATTATTCATATTGCACACATTACTGTGTCTTCACATTTCTAAGTGAATGCATTCATGTTTTATGCACATATTACTAATTGTCACTTGGGCTACACATAAAGTAAAAAATGTAAATGCCAAATCCAGCATAAAACAATGTATCGGTATGTGCTACAATCTACATATCGAGGGCTCAGCGCAACACTGTCGTAACTTGTTCTTATTTCATTATGAGTTATGACATTGTTGCGCTGAACCCTCGATATACTTTTCTGTTTCAATGAGGATCTTAGTTAAAAGGTAAAATGACCCACATTTCTCTTGCAGATGTTCTTGACCGTGATTCACACTGGGCATATGCTAAATGTCCGCCAGAGAATGAATGTGAGAATGGACATCATAATTGTGACTTAGAGACACAGAATTGTATAGATGAATTAAGTGGATTTAGTTGTACTTGTAAGAAAGGTTACATCAACCAAACAGAAGAGTGAGTTTAAAATAATATTTCCATGTTCATTCTTAATGTGTGTTTGTTTGATTTCAAAGTTAATTATGTGTGCTACCTGCTCAGTCCATTGGTTCATCCATTACCAAACCTTGTCCAACCAATATCTAGAGATTCATTTGGCCTAAGCTCTTCAGATTTGGTTGGGAGGTTGGTCATCACATGTAGATGACCCCTAATGATTTTGAGGTCATTACATCAAAATTCATAGGGGTCATCTTATGTTTCGCAAACACTTCTTGCTTTTACTTGTTTATGTAATAATTGGTGTGGTAATAGATACTACCTCTGGTCTGTTACCTGTCATTTAGACATGCATTTAGATTAGTGTTTTAAGTACCTTCATTATGGTATTTTGTGTGTTTACAGAGATGGACGACTGATATGTACTCCTGTATGCCATCAGGGCTGTGAGCAGGGTACATGTATACAACCAGATGGCTGTAAATGTTACTTTGGCTACGTTGGTGAAAATTGCTCAACGAAATGTGAATGTAATGGTCATAGTAATTGTGAAAGTGTCCAAAAGAAGAATGTATGTCTGGAGTGTAGAAATAACACACAGGTAAGATATTTGCTCTGACTTGTAGGGCATATTAAAGGAATGAGGCATCTTTCAACACTAATCCTTCGAAGGCCCCGACACGAGGTTAATGCTACGATAATAACCATAAATAAACCTCTTAGATGTGTATTAAATGCTATGTTTATTTGTTTCAATTAAACCTGTGAGCAAGTATTTTCTTCTATACCCATATGATCAATCAACTGTAACCAGTAGGCTACAAAAAGGGGGTCAGAATTTCCTGACAGAGCTATGTTTTCTGAGCAAAATAAAAGTTGGTGAAAACATCTCAAGAAATGGCAAAGTTAGGGACAATTTAATCTGCTGAGAAGGATTTTCTTTCGTACAAACTGAGTTATTTATATGGAATAAATGTGATTGAAGGCCCCTCTTTTGGCAAAAGTGGTCGACCGTGTATAATTCAGGATTATCAATTTGGCTCTATTGACACCCCTGGATGAAACAACAACTACTTGTGATCATAAAGCAAACAAATGAATGGATAAGAAAAAGGCAAAAGTTGTTAAGACAGTTTTCTTTGAGTTTGGTTTGAGTTGAAGGAAAGTGTAATAATAATGGTCTCCTTTTTGTTCAGGGACAGTTTTGTCAACAATGTAAGCCATTGTATGTTGGAGATCCTCGGAATGGTGGAAAATGTGTTTCCTGCACAAGTTTCTGTCATGAACACTCCGATGTATGTCTGTATTATACACAACATGATGAACGGGAAGCAGAAATTAATGAACTTCTACGTAGATACCCAAACACCAGATCTGATGAATTCATTAGAGAGGTAAAATTAGTGTTTGTATAATATACAGTACAACCTATCCAGAGCGGCCCTCTCTTGAGCAACAACCTCCATTCAACAGCAGCATAATTTTTTCCCCACCACACAATTTAACTATTTATTTAACTCTCTAGGGCAACAACCTCTCAACAACAACATAATTTTGCTACTCACAAAGGGTGTTGCTTTTGAGAGGTTGCACTGTATTTGACTTTCAGGAGTTTGATCAGTTTTTGTTTTTGTTTTTTCGGGCCCTAGAAGGTTACCCAATTTATCAACCCCATCATTATTTTGTAGAATATGTTGGTTTATAAGATCTGTATGAATGGTCATAATGAAGAATTTCTCAACCAATCAAAGTTAATCTTTTGTTTAATGTTTAATTTACCTATACCTGATAGCTGTATTAATCTGCCTTAAATGGGCGAGAACAGTTTAAGAGAGATTCCTATGTTGTTTTGTGCAGTTTTCAAGAATTCAAACAGTTGGACCGGAACTAAAGAATCGCACACAGTGTTTAGAATGTAGCGACTATACTGATGGTGACAGATGTGAACAGTGTCGAGGTGGATACTTCAGACTGCCTCGTATGCCTCCAACAGATCCTTGTACAAAGTGAGTTTTGCATTTTACATAGAGTGACTTTAGTTTATGCATATATGCCACATTGTATTGTACCAAATTTCCACTTCATTATGTTTCTGCGCAATCTATTTTTGTTCTTGGTATATAAATGAAGTAAAGTCAACCTGTGAATAAAGGCCGCACTTGAGAAACAAAACATGAGGCCTTTAATGACAGGTGGCTTTATTCAGAGGTTATTTTGTTCTAAATAGTGAGTGATGATTTTTAAAAGAATGGCCTTTAGTCACAAGGTGGCTTTTAGTCAGAAATCACAGGGTAGCTTTTATTCAGAAATGACCTGAAATGCATGTTTAACTGTACTGATAAAACCTGAACAGTTGATATATTATTCTAATTATGTTTAATAAATCGTTTTCTGGTGTGTTTTTCTAGGTGTTTGTGTAATGGTCATAGTGATAAATGTGACAGAGAAAGTGGACTACATTGTCACTGTGAAAATAACACAGAAACTCGCTGTAATAATGATGACAACAAAGACACAAAATGCCACAAGCAACAGGTGCGTAGTGATTTACATCTATACTTAAACCAATTTTGTTTCTTAAGTTTCCATTTTATTGGGGCCTCTGTGGTCTAGTCATTATGGTCTCTGACTAGTAATCTCTAACCCTTCACTGCTTTGAGGTCGAATCCCACCTAGGATCAGACAAAATTTTACTTGTGCTGAAGCTGGCTTATGGAAGGTCGACTGTTCTACCCAGATATATGCCATGTCTTCCTCACTGACAAAGATAAAAAAGTCAACAAATGTTGGTGATAATCATATTGACCTCAGTTGATCCGATTAATGCTTAATTGATGCTGGAACATGTTCCTCCGTTAGCTCCTGATATAAGAAGTTTACTTGAATTTGTAAAATGAATTGAACTTCTCTAGTACTGTTATTAAAAAAGAATGCTTACTGTTTTTAAAATTAAATTTCATAATTTTTTTTCAGTGTGCTGAGTGTAAAGAATACTTCATTGGTCAACCGACAGATGGTCATCACTGTTACAGGCAGATGAGCGTAAATCGTGATTATTGTTTCGATCCAGTCACACAAGAAGAATGTAATCGAAGTCCTAATTCACTTCATATCGGAAGAACAGTTTTCTTTGTTGTTCAACCAAAATATGTGAACGTAGATATAAGAGTTACTGTAGATGTCTCTACAGGGGGTTAGTAGAAATTTTGAATCTATTTTTGCCTATTATGTTAAGATATTGACACAAAAAAAGAATGATATAACTAATGGTTTAATTGCTCCAGTCCTTGCTGTGATGACCAATTACTTTAATTTTTTCCATTACTATTAATTACTGTCTTTCTCTTTAAATTCATTTAATAGAGAAATCTGGTTTTTTTTCCAGTTTTTAACTGAAGCAATTCTAATGTTATGTTTTGGTATTAAATTCCATCTCTTATCTTTGTATTTTATTGATAATGTTACAGTTAAGATTGATTACAATTCTTTTGTACATTTGTTTCTGTTGTCAGCAACGTTTGAAGTCATCTCGATTTGTGTATATATTACATCTTACCTGTTATTTTCTTGTAACCTATTCTGTTTTGTTAACATTGTGTTAAACTCCATTTGGTTGTCATTTTAGTATTTTCTTTAACCAATTCTAATTTATTTTCCAAAAATGAAATTGTGTAATACAAGCTGTTAAAGAATCATTGTAGTCCTCTGCTAAAGTTTGGTATCTTTTTTACAGGCATAGATGTCTATTTTTCACCTCGTGATGACACTTTTAAAGTGCAAGTACAAGATTCAGGATTTCATGAAGTCGCCTTGAACAGTAATAGGATGTTTGGTGGGTTGCGACACAAAAGAAGTAGTATTATAACTCCAGATTATCCAGTGAAGGAGGTTATAGCAAAAGGAATCAACACGTTTATCACTGTGGAAAACCCAGAAACTGTGTTAATGATTCGAAACTTACGTGGAAGACTTGTAATTACTTTACCTAATGATAGACTAAATTTGAAAACCTCTAGGTTTTATATGGTGTTTTTAAGCACAGGTAATGTAATGAAAAATGACACCATGGGGAATTTATACTTCAGACAAGACCAGCCCCATATAGATCTGTTTGTATTTTTTTCTGTGTTTTTCTCGTGCTTTTTCTTATTTCTTGCCATGTGCGTGTTGCTGTGGAAAACTAAACAGGGCTTTGACGCGAGACGAACTCGTCAACAGCGCGCGCGTGAGATGCTTCACATGGCTTCTCGTCCTTTTGCTAAAGTGCTTGTACTCGTTGGTCATACATCATCGCTGCTATCTATATCACCAAATTTACGTAACAGAGGACGAAAAACCAACGATAGGACTCCTTTATTACCTAGTGAAACTGGAGTCCCTGTTTCTCCTGTAGTTGTTCGTGATAGTTTAAATATTGTCCCTATAGCGGTTGAACCAATGGACGATGGTGTTGCAGCCATCGGAACTGTCGTATTTCAATTACCCGGAGGTGTCCAAGCACCATCACAGCTTTGCCTAGGCTCAACATTAACCAATCAACTTTCACAGACTTCAACAGCAGGGAAATTGCGAAGGCCACCGATGTATTCCCACTGTTGATATAATGTCTATGCTTAAAAGTGTTGCACTTTTTTTACTGTACTTGTTGTTTAGTAAAAAAAGATTTGAATGAAGTTGTATGTAGTGTAACTGATATTTATTTTGTGCCATTGTCAAATCTCTGGTTTGCCAAATAAGGTCAGAACATGCATTTCTCCAGTTACCAGGTCAGTATAAAGATACAAGTTTATTGTGAAAAAATGTTAAAATAATTTGCTTTGTTATCTGCATGGACACTGAACTGTGGTATAATGATGCATTGAATAAAAGCATCATTCTAGTCTTTATACAGTTTCAGCATGGTCGGATAAATCAACTAATGTTTAAAAACAATAGGCTACCGGTATATTGTGATCTCATCAAGCATATTAAGTCGAATCAAGTGCTGTTAGCTAGTTTGTGATATGTGTTGTGTTGGCTTCTTTGGCCGTCCTTAAAAAAATATTTTGTTTGCGGTAACGCTACCTACTTGCCTTAAAGGCCCCTACCCAACTGTTTTTGTCTCGGGTAAAAAAAATTGTTTTCAATAAAAAAATTCTAACATGTATTTTTGGGTTCAACATAAAAAAATAAATTTAAAAAAAAATAACTACCCACTGGAAATTCTCTGGGTAGGGCTACTGCAAACAAACATCTTTTTAAGGATGGCCTTACATAGATGAAGACAACCGTTGTGTCTGTACAGTATGGTGGCTAGTTTATCATAGAAGAGACACGGAGTTGAATGCATGAATGGAGTAGTAGGCGGTGCTTGTCGTGATTGGCATATTTAGTATTATACACAGTATTGTGTATTCATATAATGTCAAATACATGTATGTATTTACAGTAATCAATTTGATAAGATAACTCTCAACTCAGTTGATTATTCTAAGAGATATACTTTGCATTTATCAGGTTTTTGTTCTAATTCCTGACATGTAACTAGAAATGCATGTACATTTCATGTCAAAATAATGTGATATTATTTACTGTGTTTGCCAAATTATGTCCAATATTCTTTTATCTGTTATTGTTTTTGCATAATATTATGTACATGTGTATTGTCTTGGAAGAATTCTGTATTTTTTTTTGCCATTTAGCGTCAAGTAGGTCTTGGTAGCTCCAAGGACTTATATACATACATGGATTCGCAACTTCCGTATTAACAGTTTAATGTAATCAAATCCCGCGATAATAAGACGTGAATCAACGGGAATACAAGCTATTGTTTACAAAAGCGAAAATACGAAAAAATCCGTGATATCCGAATGATAATAACAGCGAAAATATCCGTGGTATTCCGAATGTTTAATCTCGGAGACGAAAGGATTATGATAGATATCCGCCATCTTGGAATTTAAAATGTTCGACTGATGCCTTTTTCGATGCTTATACTTAGACTTTGTGAATTATAAATGTATCTCAATATCTTTAAGGAATTTGTTGCATCCTTTACCAATTTCCCGTGCCCAATTGCCAGAGTTTTATTAGTATAATCAAATTCGTAAACACCTAAATACAGCTGTCGGACATTGCCAAGTATATAGCAATGCATTGTGGGATCGCCGAACGATATCGTTTGATCTATTTTTAGCAGTTGCGAATCCATGTATGTATATAAGTCCTTGGTAGCTCTTATACATTACCCAAAATTCCATATGTGCAATTGATGCATACTTAGGGACAGACAGAACTCTAGATTCATGTTTTTTTTCAAAATTCAGAAATTTCTATAATTTGATAGTAATTACATGTGTATTATAATTATGCTGAATGCTTTTTCAAAAGGGTTTTCCTAGTCTTGAGACATGTAAGTAAGTCACGACATGAAATACATTAAAAATATGCTACAATAAAGTTTGATTTCAGCTATACTATATGTCCTATCACATTTAACTATGTAGTGATTATTAAAACTTGTATTACTTTTATATATGAATCCAGTGTGGAGTTCCTGGAACTAACTTGTTGTCTGAATTGTGGAATTTCTATGGTGGCGAAAACAACTCTTTCTATGATGCCAATATATTTTAGGGGGAAAGGGATGGAATTAAATGAAATTCATAAACAATTTAATGAACAGTTTACTGCATAATTGGTCATAATTTATTGAGACAAGTTGCACATTTTGTGATCAGATTGTACTGATGTGTACTAATATGACCATTAGCATTGGATAGTTATAAACTACTTGACCAGCATGTTAGACCTAGAATAAAAACAAAAATTAATGTTGGCCCTAACGTGACCGACCTGGAAAAATAACTGTGACCCAAATAATTTTATTTTAACTTTTAGGTCTGTAATATTTTTTTCAGTCAGAGGACCTTAAATAGTCATTTTTGATCCACATATTTTTTCCGTAACCACATTTTAAACATACTATTTGTATCTAATTAGGGCATATTTCATTGCATTGAATGAAAAAATAAGTTTTCAAATTTTATTCAGTCTTGGTTCAAAATGATTATTTTTTACTACCTACAACCTACTAAAAATTTGAAACTTGGGTAGTGTTAGGGCAAACATAGAATTTTTTTATTTAGGCCTTACTTCATAATTGTTGAAAGTCATATCATTTTTTATTATTTTATGCTTTATTATGTTATATAAACTTTTGTTTTCATTTTGCTCTATAGATTTATTTTGTTGAACAAAGCTTTCTAAAAGAGTCATGATTAATTAGTATGTATTAATTATCATTATGGATTTGTTTTTTTTATGGATATTTTGTTATATATCGGAATATTATATTAAATGTATGACTGTTGTACATATTATATTTGTTTATGATGTGATTATCACTTGAAAGATTTGTGTATCTGTTTGTCATTTGTGTATATACATGCACATCTACTATTGCGAATTCACTTTTATACATTTTTGTTAATGACAATTCATAAATAGTTACACTGTTGTGCACACTATTATACACTTGTTGTTTTTCCCCCCAATTTTATATACTAATTTAGTTTTTTTGTTTATGAATTGTATGTGCATAATCAGAAACTGTGGCTTATTGATATGTATGTTTGTATAGTTGCTACCGTATCACAACTGTGAATTATCCTAGCCGGTACACTTGCTTAGTGATATGAAGCTGATATAATTATTTCTCAGTGTAATTGGGTTTATTTATTGATTCCTAAGATAAGCAACATAAAATGTTTGAAAGAAGAATAAAATGTTGAACTTTTTCAAAGGGAATGTATTTTAGTTTGTAACATCTGTTACTGTTTGTATAGATGTATGAAGTCATGTGACATAGATGTTTGAAGTCATGTGACATAGATGTCTGAGGTCATATGACTTATACCATTGAAATCCTGTGTACGTTTCATTTCTCATTTCTTCACATCAATCTTCATCATTTACATTGTTCTGTTGGATATTTAAACACTCAGTCTTATATTTTATGAAATTTCTTTATTCCATGCTTGAAAAATCAGTGTGGCAATGATTAGGATTGATTAATTTATATCACATTTAATATTATAGTTATACATAGATTTGTTAGCATACTGAAGTTTGGGAGATTTCATGGAAATATATATTGAAAAGGATAGTTCCCTTAATTATTGATTGTAAATTGAAGCTATCAAAGTTGTATATAGCTAGAACGTCAAACTTACACGTAACTTTTTATCTTGTTCAGAGCCAGATAATCACACGAGAAGCTTAATTGATATCTTATCTACACTTTGTGTACAAGATATATATACACTGTATGTTTTTGCTATCTACACTTTGTGTACAAGATATACACCATATGTTTTCTGTATTGTCATCATTGTTTGTAATGCTTATCTGAATTTATGCATAAAACAATTATTTGGTGTGTGTGTATCATACCATTATTCATTCATGGCCAGTTTATATATCTGTGTATGCATGTTGAACTACATTCTTATGTATTTTAATTAATTTTACACATGTTTTTGATTGAATAGATATTAAAATGTTTAAAAAGTCTTATAAAATGTGTTTTTGTTGTATTTTGAATGAAATGTGTTGTGTTTTTCACTGAACATAAATTTCCCCATTCACAAGCAAATGTCAGGGTCTTTCCTCCAAAAATTGGGAGGGGGCTTTAGCCTTTCATTTTGGGAAATTCAAGCGCAATTGTTGGCCAAATTTGATTAAGGTTAGAGAACTGAGTTAAAATAGCTTTGTATTTTTGGAAATTTCTTTCCCCAAATTGGGAAAAAGTAGCCTTTTTGCAATTGGGAAGTCACCAAATTTTGGCCTCTGTTATAGAAGGAAAAAAAGGCCCTGATTTTATGATCATTCATAAAGGATTAGGGGTCACACACCAGGCTGAATTTATCCTAGTGTTGCAATATACCGGTATATCTGATAATTTTGGCAAACAATGAGGTTTACAATTGAGTGTTTAGAAGAAATACTAGTAACTTGATTGTTACCTACTCCCAGAGGTTACATACTATGAATGCAGACTGACTTAATAAACAATGGTAGGTTGGAAACACATTGGGACATCATAAGTAGCTAGTGAGGATAATTATGTAACCATGTTTTTGTATTTGGTAAAAGGATTGCAAGAACACTCAGTCTAGTACATATTATATAAATGTAGATGTTTATTAATCAAGCATTTACAGTATATAGACTATAGTTCCATGTTGCAGTGCATCAAAGGTATTTGTACAGACAGATGACGGGATCAGGTTAAGGTTAAAGTGTAGGTAACATGTGGATTGTCTCCCATGTATTATATGTAACAAATTACTAATCAGGAAGTTTTATTTAGATTTTATTCTATATTAACTATCTGATACATTCATGTACACTAGTGATATAAAAGTAAAATACTTCAAACATTTTTTAAAACACTTAATTATTTGGATATGTATAATGAGCTGCATGGGTCCTCAAGATACAAAATTCAACCCTTTGCGTTTATTAGGGGAGTGTGTATTCGCCGGCCCTAGTCAGATAATTAAGAGAAAAAGAAACGATTCCACGGCCCTAGGGTTTAATTTTTCTCAACAGATTTTTTATTTTAACATATCATATGAAAGATAAAGCTCTCAGCTTTCAGAAAATGTGATTATATTTCATATATCTTATCGGAAAAGATGTTTTTGGTCGAGTGGAACTTCACCTATTTTTCGACAAAAATAACCGCTTATTTTTGGGTTCGAATTCCACGGCCCTAGGGTCTAATTTTTTTATTCTTTAACTTATTTCTATTTTTATTTGTTCATAATAAAGCTAAAGCTCTCAGCTTTCAGAAAATGTTAACTTTATGAAAATCGGTTGAGAAAAAATATGTTTTAGAATACGTTAAATTTACCAAAGATTTTATTTGGTTAATTGTTAATCTAACACTCAAACCGTTTATCACCCTTTTTAGACGTATAGTCAGATCGTACGATCACCGAGCAACATTATGATATGAAATTATTGGAAAAAAAGATATAAAGTAAGAACAAAACCAACGTACAGATTCACTGTTTATTCATAATAAATAACAAAAGGGAATCAGACATGTATACAAAACAGAAACATACACAAAAGACAAATATTTACACATAAGAGACAGAGTATACAAAACAAAATATCAACAGAAATAATAACAGCTAGAGACGACACATTATAAAGAACTTAAATAATAATAATATAGCAGACAAATTTAACAAAACAAAATTTACAATTACAAAACATAAATATTATCATAGAAGATAAATTATAAAAAAAACATACGTATCAACATAGCATAGCAGTTAGGTATAGATTTGGAACTGTTTTGGATCGGACACACAGACAGATACGTTAAACATACAAATCGTACAAAATAGAATGTGACAAATTGTACATAACAGAAATAAGAATAGCTATATCAGATAAATTGTACATAACATAAATAATAATAGCTATATCAGATAAATTGTACATAACATAAATAATAATAGCTATATCAGATAAATTGTACATAACAGAAATAATAATAGAACAAGTATACATGTAAATCAGAAACATTTACAGAGCAGACAAATAGACAAAGCATTAAGTGTAACAGATTTCACATGGGCTTCAGTGCCTACTGATTTCGAAAATAAACTATATATATCAAACGCTTATACAGTTTAATTAATAATAATGAACTAAGAACAATTTTCGCATAACCATCTTTTGACGATTTTGGTGTTACCTACACAACTTAAATGATACCATTTAATTGAATAAAATATGTTTTCACATTCTATCATATCATCGATGAATTCAGGCATATTGCATGAACAGTATAGTTTAATTTGATGAGATTTTGGATAATTTTTAGGCATTTTTGAAATCTTTGGAAAAGGTAATAGGTGTTCATTGTCAATGCAGTTTACCAGATGGTCTCTCATAGAACTAGCGACGAAACACAAACGGGTTATGTCTAGATCGAAATAATTTACCGTTGGACTAACACGACAACCACTAACAGTATCACTCACTACATTCACCGTTGGACTAACACGACAATCACTAACAGTATCACTCACTACATTCACCGTTGGACTAACACGACAATCACTATAACTACCATTATCCTTTAATACATCACTATAGCGGCGAGGTCCAGTGAATGTTGACTGAGAAGAATATCTAACATATCTTTTCAATGGCCTTATCATATATACAGCACTAACAAACAACTCTGACAACTTGACATTTCCAAATTTATTTAGATGTAATCCGTCCCTTCCTAGATATCGTCTACCAGAGCCTGGAAAACACACAAGCATTCATAAACTTACCAACATATACAGTCAAACCTGTGTTGGGGTCACTATTGAATGAATGATATCCTTTTAATAACGGTCATTCTTTACAAACAGTCATGGATTATTTAGAATAAATTAACATTTAAATAATGACCATCTGTCAATGACGACAATGTTAATATGTTAAAAGATATTAATTGTATATTATAAGTCTTCAATTTAATTCAACTTGATTTAATGTAATACTAAATAATTTATAAATGTTCTGTAAAATACTGATTCGTTCATACTTTATTTGTATCATGAGTATATCAACACTAATTGTTATCACGGACGAAATCATATTTTCACTACAATTACTTAATTAATATATTTACCATGAAACTCTGTTGTTTCTTTCACACTTATATTAGTCACACCGGATGTCTCTAAAAAATAACAGTTGTATTAGTTTTCTGCATGTTCTATATAATGTGTGTTTTGATACAGGCTTAGTACCTTCCGATTGGGGTAAAAGTATTATAAGCCCAATACCGAAATCAGGTTCTACTGATCCTCGCGATCCTTTGTCTTACAGAGGAATTGCACTCTCATGTTCAATGTACAAACTTTATTGTTCAATTTTAAATGAAAGACTGTCCATGTGGGCAGAACTAAATAATATATAATTGTTGATGAGCAAAATGGCTTTAGAAAAAATCGAAGTACTATAGATAATTTATCATCACTGACAAATATTATTGAAACTAGAAAGAAGTTAAAATCTTCGACTTTTTGTGCGTTTATAGATTTTAAAAAAGCGTATGATTTTATTGATCGTACCATTTTATGGAACAAATTAGCTAGTTCTAAAGTAGGTTTAGAAGGAAAAATATTCGATGCTTTGAAATCCTTATATAACAAAACTTCATCTTGTGTTAGAATCAATGGTTATTATACTGACAGTTTTGATGTACATTGTGGCTTGAGACAGGGTTGTTCCCTGTCTCCTTTATTATTCAATCTGTTTGTAAACGACTTAGCCTTTACTATTAAGGCGGTCGGTAAAGGGATATCTATAGGAAATGAAAAAATATGTATTTCACTATATGCTGATGACATTGTTTTATTAGCAGAAAATGAAGAAGATTTACAGTTTATGTTAAATATGTTAAACAATTGGTGTATGTTAAACAGCATGACTGTTAATCCATCTAAGAGTAAAATTGTTCATTTTAGACCACCGTCATTCAATAGGTCTCCTTTTAGTTTCAAGTGCGGCGATCACAATATAGAAACTGTGGACAGGTACACATATCTTGGGTTATTGTTGGGTGAGCATTTGGACTATTGCGTGACATCTAAATGTGTGGCTCAAAGTGCTAGTAGAGCACTGGGGCTGTTGATTGCAAAATGTAAGTCAGTCGGTGGCATGCCATATAAAGTATTTAATAATCTATATGAAAGTACAGTTTGGCCTGTTATATCGTATGGTGCGGCTATCTGGGGTACAAAGTCTTTTTCTTGTATTAAAGCTGTTGAATGTAGAGCTATGCGCTTCTTTTTGTCTCTTGGTCGGTATACACCCAACAGTGCTCTTTATGGTGAATTTGCTTGGCAGCCACCTCATGTGAAACAGTGGAGATCTGTTGCACAACAATGGCATAGGTTTATCAAAATGAGGCACGATAGAGTGAACTATAAAATATTCGTATTCTGTAATACTAAAAGTAGTACGCGCTGTAATAACTGGCAATTTGAATTTAAAAAGCATATGACCAGGATTGGACTAGCACAGTCTGTTAATAACTGTGGGATTTCATCGTCTAAATATTTTTGTGATAAAGTATCAACATATTCAATGCATCAGTTTATTCCATTATGGAGAGATAATGTGAATAAAGATGTTGGATGTTCAGGAAAGGGACGTAATAAACTTAGGACATATAAATTATTTAAACAGAAGTTCATGCTTGAGGAATATATAGCATTTCAAATTCCGGCTAAACATAAGTCTGCTTTAGCAAAGTTCAGATGTGGGGTAGCCCCTCTGAGATTAGAGACTGGAAGATATGAGAATATTCCAGAAATCCTACGTATATGCCCGATCTGTAAAACTAGTGTTGAGAATGAAGTACACGTATTGTTTCATTGTAATGCCTATCAAAATATTAGAGATACTCTTACTATTAAAGCATGTGAAGTAAATAATAATTACCTGAACCTCAGTGACCATGAAAAGTTAATATTTGTACTGTCTGATATGAATATGATTAATTACATTATATGAGAGAAACATTTTATTTCCAAAAGGCTAAAAAGCCCACAATGATACAATAATAGACGAGACTACTTCATATATGAAAAGGCGAAAGTTTTATATCACGCTCGGATAAGGTCAATATGTATACGGACATCTTACCTTGGTGATAGGTATCGTATTACTTCGCATAAAGTCAATATGTCGTCCACAATATCCACTGGTGACTTTTTCAATATATCATTGGCACCAGTCATAACAACTACAGTCTGAAATATTATCAATTATTTGTTAAATGTTATTTGTTAAATGAATATATTTAGATTAACGGACAATATTCAAACTTATAATATAGAACCATGTACATCTTTTTCCTTATAATCGTCAAGTTCATTGATTGTTTTTTAATGATTACAATTATAATTATATACAACTGATAAATGTAGACAATTGAATGAGCAAAAAGAAGGTTTCAATGTTTGATTGCGAATGTTAAACTCGGAATTAGTATTCGTATCCAAAATGAGATCATTCCTTATCAAATTGTTGACAATTTCTTTTTTTTTTCGGTATTGACATTAAATTTACAAAAATAAACATATTTTTTTATTCTTAAACCCCATTTAAGAGAACTGTCGTATATAACATCGATCGTTTTTTTGTAGTTGAGTATTTGACGTTTTTAAAGGGATATGCAGCTCGGTATTGTTTAATCAACACCTGTTTATTGTAAACGCGTGTCGGCCACTCACGCTCGTTAATCCAATTATCACCTAGTGATTGTTGAATACACAAAGCAGCATAATACAATTATGCAATATAATCAATTTTATAAAATACATTAACGATTTTCACTATATAAATTATATATATTTATAACTTTGACAATTCTCCATTAGGATATAATTGTAAACTAGTAAATTGATTTCACGGTGAACAAAAAATCACACAAATTCAACTACTTTAATTGTATTTGCAAAGTTAGACAAAATACCTTGATATTAAAATCAAAACAGTCTTATACAATAATACTGATCTTATTTAACTATTCAACGACCAGAAAAACATGAAATAAATAGATTTTCGATACAATTAATATCAAATTTGGTACAAATCTATATACAAATAATATACTTACGGGAAAAAACGGCACAACTTCAAATACACACTTTTTATCCAGAAAGTCCAACGTTCTTGCGCCAGAGTAAGAAAACACCACAAATTTTTCACTATTCATATATTGTTCCAAATATTTGGTTTGGCTATGACCAACAACAACTGCCATAATTAAATTCCAAATGACACAACAAATTCCAAACACTGACGCTTCCGATACAACACAAAGTTAACAAAATGCGCTTGCAAGATGATATATAAATAATACGTAAAATAATGTTAATCGTATATATATGATTTAGCAGATTCAATTACGAATGAACAAATCGAGCATACATCAATACAGACATAGGCAGAACTTTTAACTCTCTTACTTTTTACCTATCTTTTATAATGAAATGTATATGATAATTGCGATTACTTGATTATCGCACCGAAACAAAGAACGACATTATTAATAAGTATTTTAATTGTACATGTATTCATAACAATTCAACAAACTGTGCTATTCTTTAAAATCGGTTTCATTTAATGTATTTAAGAATTTGATTTTTTTACGTGTAATTAAGGAATTATTCTCAGCTGATAATTTATATAACTATTTGTTTGTCATGATTTACTAATTTACATTCTTCAAACAGTCATAACTACATACTAGTGTAAATAACTAAATGCAATTAATGACATTAATTGACGGATAAAAACTAAGGGAAGGTGATAATTACTTATTTTATATTGTAAAACATAATTTTTAATGCCTTTGATGAACCGTCAATTGCAACTTATTCTATATTCTTAAAATTGAATGAAATTTCATTTAACTTAACTAATTGTTGACATTTTTATTTTCATAATACTATAATGTTTTACTATCATATAATGCTTACATTTCTCTTTTACCAAACATGCACGCTTACTTAAAAGTCTAATTTATAAAAATTCTGGCCAGTCTATTATCAATACACTTGACTACGTCTTTAAAAGGTGATATAAACGTTCCGATTGTTAAATTTTAAATTAACAGACCAGACAAAATTTTTGTCCAGATTTTAGCTGCAAAAAAACATACTTATTCTCCACCAATTTTCCTAAAGTTAACATTATCATGAACAAATAAAATTAAAAATAAAATGAGAACTAAAAAAAATAGACCCTAGGGCCGTGGAATTCGAACCAAATTATATTTCCGATTTTTTTTATAAAACCTTGGACAACTTAAACGTATGCTAAAACATATTTATTTTCAACCAATTTTCAAAAAGTTAACATTTTAGCTTTATTATGGACACATAAAAATAGAAATAAGTTAAAGAATAAAAAGATTAGACCCTAGGGCCGTGGAATTCGAACCCAAAAATAAGCGGTTATTTTTGTCGAAAAATAGGTGAAGTTCCACTCGACCAAAAACATCTTTTCCGATAAGATATATGAAATATAATCACATTTTCTGAAAGCTGAGAGCTTTATCTTTCATATGATATGTTAAAATAAAAAATCTGTTGAGAAAAATTAAACCCTAGGGCCGTGGAATCGTTTCTTTTTCTCTTAATTATCTGACTAGGGCCGGCGAATACACTTTGTCTTTAATAGTTATCTTTTCGTTACAATAATTTTGCAACCGGAAATTCTTTACTCGGACATTTTTTTATCAAAATAAAATGCAGTATTTGAGTCGTAATCAGTAAAATGCTCAGCCTAGATAATATTAGCGACTCGAGAACGTACGCATAGACTCATTTGAAAAGAATACGTTCTGAATCCCCTTGAGTATAAAAGTGTGAATCACAAATCGAAACCACAATACACAGCTGAGATTCCGAATGTTTATTTGCGTCTGCGCATGCGTGGTACACGTAAAACCAACATGGATGCCTGTCATTCATGAGAGTTACAAACATAAGATAATTATTTTATTTCTTACACATATTTGCCTCGTATACATACAGATCGTTGACCACAATTTATAAAATCGACAAAACTTGATTCTGTGGAAGATTTTGGAAGAGGTATATTTATAATATTTTATAATAACAGATAACATGTTGTCATAACTTGACATCTGTGTCATTTTCAATGATTTTGTAATCGTGACGAGGTATATTCTATAAAGGTTTCTTCATTTGTAATAAGTTTGGGGATTGAATCAGTTCGGTTCCAAGCTTTACTTGTTTTTCAAATGCTATTTTCGCTCCCAATGTCTTTTGGGTACCAGCTTCCTGTCGTTTTCTTGTTCAGTAGTTCTCCCGGTGTTATTTTTCAGTCTTTGAATTAGTTTTTGTGGCAGGTTGTCCGTCAATATACTTTATGAAGAAAACTCTCAAAAAATAGGTTGTCTGAGTAAGGACTTAAAGAAGGAAAAATCCTTCCGGGCAGTCGGGCAACCAACTAATTCGAAGACTGATTTATTAATAAAACTTAAAAGGGAAGTGAATGTACATTCTGTACATTACAAAGCAATGTTTCTTCACCTGCGTTTGAACTTTTCAGTAATAACTTGTCCCATTGTAGAAGCTGCTGTAATATATATCATACAGACCATAGTCAAACTCAAACCGTTCAACATGCAGAAGAAATTTATAGATTCTTGAAGCCAATTATTTTCCTTACTCTACACAGTATAAACTGTATTTTGAAATTCTATATTTAATGGGGGAAGTTTGGAATGAAATTTGGTAAAAATACATTTTTCATTAGGGGATTGAGGCAGTATTTCGACCCTAAAAACGGCATTAAAAGGCTCCCAGTTTCTTGTCTGCTACAGAGACTGAGAGAGAAACTATATATGTTAAATACTTGAAGTTAACATTTTAAAACTTGAATGAGTCTTTGTGAATGAATGATTAATGTTTATCAAACCTTGTCTTCCAGGATGAGCCACTGGGGAAATGATGCTCTAACACAGCCAGCTGCTCCTGGTCAGGTGACATTATTTGACCCATCAAAGTTTCAACAAAAGGATAATGCAGGGTTTCCACAGGTCCCTGCCCCTCAACAGAATGCTGCTGGTGTGGGACAGGGCCAAGTTGATGATCAACAAAACATGAATTTCCATGGCAATCAAGAGAACACATGGAATTCTTGGGGTGGATGGGATTCTTCAAATCCTTATGCTGGTGATTTCAATAATGTTGGTACTGACCAAAATGGCCAACCTGTAAACAATGATTTTGCTGCAGCTAACTATAATCAGCAACAATATCAACAACAGTGGAACAATGTACAACAAACAAATAATCCAGAATCAGGACAGTGGAATAATGTACCACAACAAACACCAGCTCAGTGGGATCATAATGCACAGACAAATGTAGATCCAAATAGTCAACAATGGCACCAGCAACAGTACAACTATCAGCAGCAGGTTGATCCAAATCAAGCTGGGTACCAGAATTACTGGGGTGGGCAAAACGGTGATATTCAGGCACATAGGGATTATCAGAACTCATCAGTTGTTCAGAATGCTTCTAGTGGTAGTTACTTTAATGTTGACCCAAGTGTTCAGTATGCTCAGTCAAGTGGACATATACCTGTGACTAGTGTTACTAACTCTGCGGTAGTGACTGGAGATGGTGATAGTGGTGGGTTAGATGTGTCTCAGTCTACTGAGAGTGGTAGTGGTTTGAACCAATCTTTAGGCAATGTTGAAGATGGGGGTATGGGTGGGTTCTTTCACAACGATGATTATGAGGAAGATGATTCCGACGAAACAGATGAAGAAGATGAAGATGATGATGAAGAGGAATCAAATAATGAAAACAATAGTAATCTTGGAGCTAGTGGTAGTCATATTAATACTGAAAATGAGAGTGAGCATAATAGTGCTAATAATGAAATTGTGTTTGCACAACAGGGTGTATCGGCCAATGAGCAACATCATTTTGAAATGACAGGACAAATGCAGGCTTTGAGTATACAAAATACTGTTTCTAGTGATAGTAATACTTACAATGCACCTGTCCCTAACATCCCACAGTATTCACACCAAAGTGGTACAAATAACATTCTAACAGGGCAACCAATGGTTCCTCAAGCAGCTGTACATCCATTTGTTCCAACTCATGTAGAGAATATACAAGGTGATGTAAATGCTGATGGTGCAGATGTTGAAACCAACCCAGTCAAACAGGAAACTCCTACTTTCAGTGATTGGGAAATGGTGCCTCCTCAGTCTGCTGCTGTTAGTCATAGCAGGAATGCTTCTGTTGACAATAATGTGCAGTTCTTCATAGGTTCTGCTAACAGTTCAGCAAGAGTGTCACCTGCTACATCAGCAAAAACTAGTGAAGATCAAGATCGTGGTGTTCCTAAATCTGAAGAACGAGAATTAAACAAAGGTAGATTTGTTGGTCAAACAAATCCTCCACCTGTGTTAGATGCCACTAACCAACATACTCTAGGTCCTCCTCCGCCCATTATGGGTGGAAATACTGGAGTGAATCCTTTTAGAAAATCACCAAATGAACCCATGATTGCCACTTCAAGTGCTGATGTATCCTTACTTTCATCAACAAGACTTGATGTGACTCGACCTAATTATGAAAACAGTCCTGTAGTGTTGAACCAGTCCATTTCACCTATACCTGATAGTATGGAAAGGAAGGAAGAGGAATCAAATGAGAGCCCAGAAGTTCAGACTGTTCATCAGGGACACCCTTCTGTTCAAGACACTCCTGTATCTACACAGTCCAGAAAATCTAAAACTGTGTCCCAAAGTCCAATATTGCCAAGAAAAGAGAGTCCATTCCAGCCGCCAAAACAAGATGCCAGAGGGAAGCCAGTCAAGGCATCTCATGACATTCTTGGTGTCATTCCTCAAAAGTCTGCATCAGATACAAGTAAACCGGTTGATCAAAGAGATCGTACAACTGATAGAGATAACAATAGAAGACATGGGAGAAAAACTCCTGATTGGGATGCAGACCTTAAAGGTTATGATGGTAGAGGAACTCCAGATACTGATAGAAGACGTAGAAATGATCGGGACAGAGATGACCGCGATAAAGACAGATATTATCGTGACCGTGATCGCTATGGTCCTGATGGTGAACGTCTCTCCTCTCGGCCTCCTGCAGGTCCCGGTGCTAATGAGAGGCCATCAACAAGAACCAGACAGTCTGCATTCCATCATATACAAACAAACAGAAGTAAGAACAATGTGTCTCCTGCTGCATCATTGCTCGATGTAGCTGATAGTGTTCCAGCAATGTCTAATATTTTGTTAATGCCTGCTTCATCTACGTCAGGTTCAGTTACACCAAACCCTGTTGCAGTAACTGCTCCTACTGAGCTTAATCCTGTAGTTTCTCTTATAAGTTCTATGAGTGAACAAATATCTACAGATAAAGGTGTAGCTGATAAAAAAGACACTAGAGTTGAAAGAAGTGAGAGAGATAATGACTCAAAAGACAAATATGGTGAAAGAGATCGTTACCGTGATGAAAAGTCACGATACACACGTGATAGGGATCGTGGATCTAGGGAAGATATAAGAGGTAATAGGTCTTATGATAATGTTAGAGATAGAAGTTTTAAAGATTCTAGAAATAATTCAAGAGAAAAACTGAGTATGTACGGTTCAAGAGATTCACTTGATGAACGAGATGATTCCAGAGAAAGGAGTCGTCGCGGAGACAGTAGAGAGAGAGATAGAAGAGATGAATACTACGATAGATACAGGTAATATACTTCATTAACATTTGAATCATTATTTTACTTGATCTTTTTAATTTTTACTTTTTAATATGTGCATATATATTATAAGTGTAAATACTTATACTTATTTTAGTTGTTAATTTCATATAAAAAAAACATGCAGTGTTGTATATCAAGATTTTTATTTATTATCTAATTTACATCATTTACTGTTTTGAAAATGAATAAATTGGTCACTGATTATGGTTCCTCCATACATATCCACTTCAAATAATTGTGCTGTTTACAGGGATAGAAACAGGCCACCAAGTCGTGGTTCAACAATTGATACAAGACGTGACCATAGGGATCGAGATAGGGACAGAGATCGCGATTACTACAGAAAATCCGATAGATATGATCGTGACAGACCCAGATCACGACAGGGTAAGTGCTTGGTGTATGCTCAGTGATTTATTTTCGCTATATTTACTACCTTATATGGGCAGTTTCCCCTAGCAAAATTTCCTTCATTTTCCCCCTAAATTGGCCAGAATATTCCCCTGACAAGAATTCGTTTTCCACATGATCATGTTTAAAGAAGAAAAAAAGTTACAGTTTTCACATCATGGTCACCAATTACAATGTAGTAATATTTACATTTATGATTTAAACAACTAAATAATCATATATTTCATAAAAAATAAATGTGATTATATCTACCATTTTAGACTTTATTGTGCTAAATTTCCCCTTTTGACGGGCATGGGTCACAGGTACTTGACACACAAAAATATTTTTTTACCATATTTTGGCCGTACAGGCTACTTATGTAGCCTACATGGCCAAAATATGGTAAAAAAATAATTGTTTGTGTCAAGTACCTGTGGGCATGGGTAGTGGAATTTTGGGGAAAAATCACTGATGCTAGTGTTTAAAACCTGCCAGAACTTTGTGAACATAACATGTAGAGTCAAATCAATCTACTTTATAATTACTGGATCTAAGCCATTTTATTATAATTAACACTTGTTATTTTAATTTATTAATTTAAAGCAAAACTTCCTTATGAATCTCTCAAGCATAGACCAACTACAGGCTGTTCTGAAGATGAAGCACTATTAAATTGAGACTTTGTGTTTACTGTTGTATGCTCGTTAAGTTAGCGTATTATTGATAATAAGTCATAATAACATATTGTTAGGTGATAGAGACAGACCTATGTCTAGACATGGTGATTCAGATAGACCCAAATCACGTGCAGATTATGACAGGGAGATAGAAAGATATCGAGAGAAATATAAAGGTAAAATTTTCTGATCTTTGATTGTATATTGTAATTATATATCAATTGCTGTTTTTAAATGCCTCTACTGGTATGATGAAGAATTTTCTGAAGTTTTAACCATGAAAATTTCCACCTTTCTAAACTGTATTTCAACTTGGCAAAAGAAAAAAATCACCGTTGAAATAAATGGGTGAACACTTGATGTCAAAATTTGATGGTCAAAAATGGCTTAAGCCATCACTAATTCCATGAGTCAACAAAATTTTCTTTAGTTTAATAGTAAGTTGGACTCTTTCATACAAATTCTCAAAAGTCAAAAGCTTTATTTTGCTACTAATAATTTCAAGAGTCCAAATTGCATTTTATTGGCCAAATGCGAGCCCTGTAATGTAACACATTAAAGTTAATATAATTCTCTTCTTTGTTATTGAATTCAGGGTATGGTGATTATGAGGACTATTATAGACGTCAGTACTATGATAGACAATATTATGACTATTACTACAACTCTGGTCAGTACAATCAAGGCGGTTACTACGACGAACATGGATATTTTCATGCTGACCCTAGCGCTCAAAGGTTAGTGGATTTTCTACACACGCTTCTGTTTATAAATTGCTATGTTGCATTGATGTACAAACCATAGAGAAAAATATAAAATAGTATTTTGATTTTTATATGCATTTTGAGTTCGCAGCTTTTGCCTTTTGGAGATCGCTTGATTTTTTTTATTGCAATAGTGATTTTATATCAGTTGATATTGTTTATTTTCACATCTGTATGTTTGACCTTTATTGTAATTTGTAGAAGTACCAAAATCACGTTTTCATTGTTTGACCCCAGTCCTCTGTGCACACAATGTTTTACTTCTAGGCATATGTTTTTTGTTGTACTTTTATTACCTCACAATGTTATGTTACATTACTATGTTAATTTTAAGTCAAAGTGTAGTCTTGAGGTGTCCGTATGTCAAATAGATTGTGAAAATAATCCAATGTTTTAGTACGCTTTTGGGTTAAAACCTTTTAACATTTTTTGTTCATGCAAAGCACAGTCACATCCCTTTGACCTTAACTGTGGTAATGATTTTATTAAAATTGGTTTTGGGTCACAATGTCCCTTATCACTACATTTTCATTTTGTAGTTTTAACAACTAACCTGCTAGGTAAGGTTTTTCTCTAAATGGGCAAATAAGTCAATGTATTTACAGTTGTTTATATCTGTAGATAAGTATGCTTGGGCAGAAGACTAAATCTTTTTCACATTTGAAACTGATGGGTTTAAAATAATGTGCAAATGTGATAAAAGTTCATTAATTGATTGAATTGTTAGCTGGCAGGTTAAGTGTTAAAACTTTTCTGATCAAGCTTTAACTAAGGGGAGCTAAGCATCTGTTGTCATAAACCTGTGGTTACCTGGAAAGATATTATCTTACCTGATCAGAGTGGTACCCCTGTGTGATTTCTTTGAATTTATGGTTTATGAACATATTTATTTGTTATTTTTAGTATCAGAAACATATGCCTGGTGTCCCAATTATTTATTCACACTTTTACCTTCACAACATTGATAAAAGCAATATACTTGCTAGGTTAGAAAAAGTAATGTTCAGGGTTACATGAGAAAAAAATTGGGATGGGCTGAATGAATACTTTGTTTCAAAATGCACCTTTGTGCGAATATGACATACAACAATTCATCCCAAGTATTTTCGTACTTTGAATTTTGCTGTTACAATTTTTAGTGTTAGTGTCCAAAGGAAGGCTGTATGGGGAACTGTAAATGCAGCTATTTATTCCCTGACCATGTATATAATAAATGTAATTACATATATTAAAGGAAAAAATATCCAAACATGAAACTTAAAACATATTAACATGTAAAATAACAAACATATGTTATTCAGGTACACTAAACATTATTCACTAACAACTTAATGTCATGTATTCATTTATTTGGTACTAAGTCTAAAAATAAACATAAAATTCAGGTTTCTGTTTTTGATAATAAGATAATAATATTTTTCTCTTGATGGGTATATGTCTCAAAATAATGAGAGGTTTTCATGAACCTTGAAATACATCTATGCTGTTTTCTTGAACATAATTCCACCCTGCAGTACTACTTGGTTAAATATTGTACTTACAAGTCATTCTAAGGAGAAGGACTGTTTCTTTAACAATTATTCCAGCCTGCTATAGTTTTTTTTTACCTTACTCCATAGATGTAGACACCAGACAGTTGTGACGAGATATGAAACTTACATTTAATGAGTCATTATGAAATTTATTCTTGAAAGTCATGTATTTGGTAGCATGCTAGTACCAAGTAGCATAGAAGTCTACACATATCCAAAACTGTACATTTTTATTGATATGATACACAGATATATATCACTGCAGTTTTGGTGTCTAAATGATATAAAAATACCACAAGATGGCCTTCATTTCTTCTTATGAAAAGCTCATCTCTTGAGACATATTCTCATCAAATATGGATTCTATATATTTGTGTTTCTGTTGTGTACTATAATTTATTGGACTTGGTGTTATATGTTGTGCACATGCTGCAAGGAACAGCCACACTTGTCATTATCATCATCAGTCACATTATCCAAACCTAAAGCTATATCTGCAGGTTCCAACTTTAAAGATAAATCTTATTCCCTGGTTTTATGGTATTTGATCATTCACTAAGTGTCATGGTGAAATATGTTAATACATCTTAAAGTTGAACAAAACAGATTCTAACTTTAAAAGTAAAATTTGTAATTTGGTACTTCATTGAGGGACGTTTTTATGGGTGGATTATGGGAAACAGGCTGAAATAACATAATTTTTGTTGAATTTTCGCTATAGCTTTGCTTATGTGTATGTTTTTTAAGAATTAGATATTAACTAAGAAATTGATCTGAAAGTCCTGTTAGGAAGTTTCTATGACACTTTATGAATTATCTCCCTTGGTTTTATTGTTAAGCTATCATTTGGGGTCAATATTTTATTCTAATTGCATTTAAAAAAAATTCTCCCATTCAAGATAACCATATTATTTCTGTTTACTCTCCTATTCCTTTATTTATACTGTTTTACACTGGTGTATAACATCACCTACAGTCCAAGCCATTTTGGCGACTTTCCAACAAAGTTAAATGATGGAGGAAGACCTCAGGTATATTATTATACTATCTTCTTCCACCTTTAAGATCAGAAATGTGAACCGCTGACCTTTAGTAAGTTGGTTGGACAGCTTCCTTATTTGATATCTACCTATTCTTAATATGTTGGTCAAGGAGTGATTTGGTTATTTTCATTTCTGCTTCTGGAGTATGGTACTGCTATTTAGTTTTCACTGTCACATTTTAGGCTGTTTAAAAATCACTCATTTTGGTTGTATTGTGTTAAATCCAATTTCTTTTTTGAATTTATTTTATATAAAAAATTTTTTTATTAATTAGCATCATTGTCATGAAAGATGCAACAGTCCACTTACTTAGAAACCAATGCTGACTAGTCCATATTGCTAATGATCAGAATAGAACTGAATAAGAGGTTAAAAGAAATAATATGGTATAAAATCTTAATTCTGATTTTGCATTTTTTTTTTTTTTCAAAAAGTATTTTCTTAGACTTACTAAACTTTGTACTTTTCATATTCATTCATTCATTCATTATCTTGTTGGTACAGAACATGTGTATACTTCATATTTACATAACTTGGTGTTGTAACTATTTATCTGACTTAAATGTGCTGCAATATCGATCTCCTTAATTATTTCAGTATTTGTGCATTCTTACTTGTTTAATTACTTTTATGTTTGTAATTTAATGCTTGATCATTAAGTGGACTGATTCTTTGGACTACTTTCAATTTCTTCCTTGTGAATCATGCGCCAGTATTTTCAGTACTTAGAAGGCTGTAAAAATTTATTGGTAGTAGTCATTTTTTGGTCTGATTAATATTCTAGCATCTTATTTGACTGTATAAACTGACTTGAAATAATTGATCATAGAATGAACATTCATGATCAAATACACATTTAAGAAAGCACCAGTTTTTAAATGAGATCAATTTCAAGAATGCTAAAATTGTAGTAAACACATGTTTATGGTTGGCCTGCTGCATGCTTGATCAAATTACCTCCCTTTGCGTGCTAGGTACCAATATGAACATTACCACAGAAGGTCAAGAACCGGAACTCCGGGTTCCTTATCTGACGGGGGAGATGAAATGTAAGTAAAATTAACTCCCTTGATTATATGTGAGTATAACATAGTTATGTTTGGCTTTTCTTATTGTTCAACCAGGACTGTTTTTTGTTTATATTAAAAGTTCAGGTGTGTTTTTTTTAAATGTTGGTGCGAAGTAAATTCTAGTAGAGTAGAAAACCAATGTCTTGAATCAAGTACACATATTTCCAATTCTAGATCACATTTTCAGTATACTATAGGGTTAGTTTATAGCAATAGAAAATAATACTAGTAATTACTAGCACTCTGCTTGTTACTGAAGGCTAAACTTTTCTTTTGTTCAGCACTATATTCGTTACAGCTCTGTTACACAATACTACACTTCAAGTTCAACTGGGTCATCATTAAAAAAATGATAACAGTTTCGCAACTATCTCTTTAAAAAAAATCCCCCTATCAAAAAATGTATTATTGGCAAAATATTTTTTTTCATTATTTATTCCAGCTTTTTGTTTGTGAACTTGTATCTTTAAAAAACTACCAACCCGTCCACTTTTAAAAATTAGGGTCCCTTACCTGCTTACCAAAATCTTTTGAAGGATTGCCTTAATATAAGTAAGATTTAATCTGAGAAAATTATAGTGAATATCTGCCTTTAAGGTCTTTCATTATGTGAACTGTTTGTTGTATCACTAACTTGAATGGCTTGCTTGTATGTGTAGCTTCTTGTATGTGTAAAAATAATGATTGCTTCTATCACGTAAGAACATCAATAAGGTTGTCTTCACTCTAAGTTGTATGTCTGCCAGTACCGGTACTTCAGTCTATAATGAATACTAGTACCATTATGTGATAGCTGTAGCACCATAATATGCATTTAATTATAATTGATGCATGATGATAGTTTCCTAATATTTATGGCTGTGATTTATAAGTTGTTTATTGTTGATTTTTAAGATCATGTTGTATGTGTAATTTTCTGAGATGATCTCTGAGTCACACCTGATTATAGCAATATATATTTTACCTGCATTATTTTATTTTGGTTGAATTTTGCTTTCTTGTGAATATTTTGTCGTAAATATATGGTGAAAAAAATGGTACAATAGTGATCATAGTTTGGTAAAGTTGCTATAAACTCATTATAATGAATATGTTATATTGCTTGTAATATCAATGATCAAATTTTTATCTCGTTTCCTATCTCAGTTGTATTTAGTCCCAAGCTGATATGTTTCTGTTACCATTGTTACCCAAATGCTTCAAGTGATATTTAAGTTCTAAAAATTCAATGGATTTAAACAAACAAAAAAGTTCTTGTCTGTGACCACTTAATTATGGGTATACTTTTAAGTAATGTGAATTATTCATGGATCATCAGAAGTGTAGAAATAAAAGAATCTATTTTGTGTTACAATTTAATTGATTTCTAATGAGACAAATTTCCTAGCACATTCAATTATGTTCACTTACTAGTATCCTTGTAACAGAAATGAGGAAAAATTGATTAATTAAAAATTTAACTATCCCCATTTGGATATGCCTATAAATTTATAAATTTTGTTGAGTTTGTTTTTTATTCAACTTATAAAATAGCATGCTCTTATTTTGTTCTACTTTCAAAAAAGCATGCTCTTATATTATTGTAAATGTTTTTGTATAATCTTATTTAGTAACTTTGCTAACGTAAAACAACTAATGTATGACATGAGTTTTGCACAACAGCCATACTCAATATATTTACTCTTTGCTTCCTTGTTTTTGGTTATTGTTTTTTATTTTGAATATTTTATTTTGATGTTTTATGTATTTTTTGTTTGTAGTGCTAGTACTTTAGCTGAATCGGGTAAAAAACCAACCTCAGCTAATGAGACCAATAAAAAGAGGTAAAATCTTGGTGGGGAAAATATGTGTGTCTTATCTACTCTATATATCATGTAGAAAAACGTGGGTGTTAGCTGTATATGGTATAATGCTAGACTATTGAATCCATGCTTGTTAATTGCAATATATATATACAATGTTATACAAAAGCTGTACAATGTATATAGTAATGGTTAAGGTACTAGAGGAAAAGAAATAATTTATATATCACACATATAAATTAACTCAATAAGTAAATTTATTAGATTTTATGTATACTCAATAATTTATACATATACTTGTATTTCGAGGGCTCAGCGCAACACTATTGTAACTTGTTCTTATTTCAATATGAGTTACGACACTCTTGCGTTGAACCCTCGTTTTTACTCCTCATATATAAAAAGAAAAAATGTATCAGTCATTCTTTGTTCATATTGCTAGTATTAAACAGTCATAACTTACTGATACCTTAAAAATGACTTCATGTCTGTAATACCAGTATGTCAGTGTTATTGACTTTCTTGCTTTGGTAGACTGTACTGAGACTTTAAAATCTTAAAATATGCTTATTGAGGTCTTTATTATAGTTTCTGGCTAGTAAGTTTAGTAAAAGGATTGCCTTATGGTTGTATATATTAGGGGGCCTGAATGCTTGTGTTATACGGGTTATATAGATTAAATTAGGGGTATACTGAGGAAGATATGAATGACTTGGGCTATTTTATGCATGATATCCCACAGGGGCTGAATTAATGCCCATATGAGGTTAACCACTACTTGGTTATACTACTGCTAATTTTCTATCCGATTAATTTACATGAATTCTGTGTGTAAATATTTCAAAACTTCAGCAGTTATATATATGAATTGATTAAAGTTAACATACACCCGTTTGGTCAGGTGTGGAATATGTTTTATGATATTAACTCCTTACATCTCACACTCTTGTCACTTAATCAAACTTATACCTATTATTACTCAAGATGTTTCTGCGTGTGCACTTATTAAAAGTTTGATTTTTGACTGAATCAACATAATCATGTTTTCACGTATAAAGTCTAGAATGTGTTATAGAAACAAATTAAGATATTATGTTAAGTTTTTATGCCCCCATATCGATTGATTGGGGGTATATTGTTTTTGGCCTGTCTGTTTGACTGCCTGCCTGTCTGTTTGTTTGTACCAAACTTGCCTTTCCTATAAAAACAAAACATTTCCACCTACAATCATCAAACTTCATATGTTGGTTCCTCATGACAACCTCTACAGGACGTGTGAATTTTCAGGTCAGTAAGTCAAAGGTCAAGATCATCAGGAGGGGGCATTGTGTTTCAAAAACACATCTTGTTTTAAATTTATTTTGTACATTCATGTTATTATCAGTTATCTTTGATTGGATTGAAAAAAAACTTCACAATTACTGACATCACTCTATATCTGTCGTAGTCAATATAAACATTCACCTCTCAGCTTAGAATTAACAAACAGATCTATCCATGCTATAACTTAACACTCAAACTGTTCATAATATACATTATTTTATGATGTACTAGGTATTCATTGTCATGGTCTTGTCTGGATCTCACAAAAGTTCTGATTAACGATGTGTCTCAAACTAAAGATAAACCAAACTTGATTTTATATTATATTTTTAAAATGATTTTATAGCAAACTTTATGTAAACTTCATCTTAATTATGAGATGCGATAACTATGATGCATTATTTATTTGATTCTTTTTAACAGGTTATCAAAATATCTCAACTTAGTTTTGTTTAGAGCAATTTGTGCAACTTTGCTTTGCCAAATAAACAAAATGTGAAAAATCAGTAATCAATGTTATGTTGAATTTATTTCTGTTTTTCATAAGTTTATACATTATCTATCATCATGGAATTTTGTGAGTTCAGATCAGGACGAGAGATTTTACACAAACCACATGTATCAGTATTTCTTTGAACATGGCTAGTTTGGGTGATCTATCAGATGCTTTATCTCGAACTAGGCTAATTAACTGTAAAATTGCTTTAAAAGAAGTTTTATACAAATAAGTGCTATACAGAGATATTTGATACAAATAAGTTTTACACAATTTATCTGACTTGTCCTCAGTGCTTTTCTTTAAAGAATTAATTAATTTCATTTTATTGTTTTCTTTGTTAGTTTTTGTATGTTAAGTAGGACAGATTATATGAATTGATAAAATAGGTGAGACATAACTTATCTGGTACAATTGTCACCAGAAACCTACTGGCTTCAAATATTTGTATTATACATGTGAAATATTACCTCTGAATAATGACCAAATTATACAAAAGCCAAGCATTATAGATAGGGATGTACACAGGTTTTACTGTACTGTGTTGTATCAGTTATTTATACATGGGTGAAAGTGTTCTCAAATTCTGGCATGCCATATTTTTCACAGTTCCAGACCGAACTGGTTTTCTTGTTGCAATGGCATCAAGTTTAAGTATTTCATATTTTCAAATTTTTCAACTTTCACCCAACAACGTATCAACTGTACATTGTATGGTAGACATTATATTTATTGGTCTATTTCAGGTTTGACTATCCTCCAGATCTCCATGATTATTCTAGAGGTGGTTACCATGACTACTACAATAGTTACTATGGTTACGAGCAGAATGGTCATCGTTGGGATCCTAATATCTCAGAATGGGTTGCCACAACTAGTAAGTCTTTCTAAGAACAAAGTAATTGGTTACCTTTCCGAGATCCTTGTGATTAAGTCACAGAATATCCTGATATTACTGGCACTGTCTCATAGTTCCATATATTAAGATTTATTTCGCAGAATGATTACATTTTACCCTCTTACTCAGAGGTTAATTCAAACACATTAGCAGCCTATGACAACTCATTGAAACAATTTTAGCACACTGTTATGGAACTTTAATTATGTTTAATTGATTTGTGACTGTTTGTTTTGACTGAAAATTCTTCATGTGGTATGAAAGTAATTTCTAATTTACTTGATTATTACAGCTGACGTTGAACCACAAAGACATACACCAGAGAAGTTTATGATACCTCATATGAGAGCATGTTTTGGTCCTAATGGACAACTGGTTAAAGTGTTACCTAACAGGCCCGCTGATGGACAACCAGCTACTGTAGAAATTCATGATACACATGAAATGTTAGTGGTGACAGAAGAAGCACAGGATCTAGATGAATTCCCTGGTCCTTTAGTTAGGTGGGTAGTCAAGATAATCTTAGATGAAAAAATATTTGTACTTTACACAGGAATATATTTCTCGATGATTTCCACTGATTTATTCCCTACGTGATAATTATATGCAGGTGCGACCTATACTCAAATGTTTAACAGAAGAACAGTTTTCAAATTAACATGACTTATCATATTAAGAATGCATTGCATATCTTCAGTGTTTAGTCTTACATTCTCTTAATATTTTTTTACATAATTAAGGAGTAGCAGTCTTATAATGTTGTAAGTGGCAGAAATGCTCAAATAGATTTTTCAGTTTGGTTAGTAAATGAGAAATGTTAGAGTACAATAAAACACAATATATTTACAGAAGAAGTTAATGTTTTTTTATTCTACCATTTTCTTGTATCTAACAGAGGTGACACCCACAAGAATGATGTGTTATTGTTCTGTCAAAGAAAGGCAAAATCTTGTACGGAGAACATGAATATGGAAGACAGAGAATCGGCTGAAATTATTTGGAAATTCCTGGAATTACTGATAAAACAAAATGGAGTAAGATCTACTTACTTATTCACAAAACTGCATCAATCAGTTGAAAATAGCAAAATATATCATGGTTGCCAGATAGATGGAAACTGCTAATGATTATTTTCGTCTCTTTTATGAAGAATATTTGTGTCTTACAGTATTGATGTTGTGAATTGTTTAATTACCCAGGTCACATGATATTTGATTATACTATGACATACAAATTACTAAATCTTATTATAGGTATCTAGAACAAATATTAAGTTTTTATAGTCCCCGTTCATGAGTAACTTGATTTTTGTGCTATCTGTATACCATTGCTGCTATTTCAGTATGTATTGCATTGCTTATTCCATTTTTGATTTAAAATTAACTGTATAATTAATTTGGGCATCTTTTACTATTACAGACCATAGTTGGAACAGATATAGCTGACCTAATTCTACAAGGACACGAACCTACAACCCTCGACTTCCGACGATCCGGAATGAAAATAGCCGCCAGTTCGGATAATCTTGACGACGGAGACTCAGAGGACGGGCAGAAACTTTCAAGAGGTTCAACACCCATTGATCGATCGTTAGTGAATAAAAGCAAGTCCACTGAAGAAGTCACAGATCGATTTAGACATCTGTTGATGTATGGAAGGAAAAAGGTAGATTTGCTCATTTTAAAATAAAAAGAATGCAAAATAGAGAGATAAGTTAAGGACTTCACTTTGTATATTTAATATTTCAAAAACATATATTACACTGCAGTCCATTTTTAGTTGTGTATAGCCTGTATTTACACTATATGTTCTACTCTGCATTCAGAATTGTAATTTTGCTTTTATAACTGAATTCCAGTTTTACATAAATACCAGCATTACAGTTTAAGCTACTGGGACATACAGTCAAACCTTTGTTAGCTTCCACCTTTGAATAAAGGCCTTCCTTTTGAATAAAGGCCATTCTTAAAAAACGTCACTGATGAGTAAGAACAAATTGACCTCTGAATAAAGGCCACTTGTCAATAAAGGCCACATTTTGTCTTTCTCAAGGGTGGCCTTTGTTTACAAGTTTGACCGTACCGAAATGTTTTGTTTTTTTCAGGATGCTTTAGACTGGGCAATGAAGAACAACCTTTGGGGACACGCCTTGTTTCTTGCTAGTAAGATGGACAGTAGAGTACATGCTAATGTTATGATGAGGTATAAAAATACTTTTAATAAAAAAAAATTGATAAATGACTATGTCTATGACACCTTTTATTACTTGCATGCCTGGGAAAATTTTAGTAATCAGAAAAAAAAACTATTTCACATATTTTTAATTTTGTATGTTTATTTAAAATTTGAATCTAAATACAAGTTGCATGACTTTGATGTATGTAGTATTCATGGTGAATATTCAGATTTGTATTATTCAATGTGATTTTGTCTGGTAGACAGCACTAGACACACAATGTCTACTGGGATGTGATGTTAGCATGTTCTATATATAACATCCTATGTATTTCATATGTTACAGATTTGCTAATGTAGCAATGAGGATGAATGATCCACTACAAACATTATATCAGTTAATGTCTGGACGTCAACCAGCTGCAGTCACTGTAAGTAATCTACAACAACAACAATAACAAACCTTTAGTCTTCATATATACAATATGTGTAATCTTATATACTACAGACTTCCAGTTCAGACAAAGAAATGTTGAAATTTAAATTTCTTCATTATAATAATTTTTTGTTACACTCATTGTGTATAATCTATCATAATTTTTGGCTTAAATCTTTTCTACTTATGTCTATATTCTACTGTAAAGCAGATATATTCATGTGCATTTATTGTGTTCATGTATAGTCAAACCTGTCTTTACAAACCAACTTCTGGTAATAAAAAAAGGTGTTGGTTGATGTAAAAAACAAAAAAGATGATAAATTACATTGGAAGTAAACCTCCTGTCTGCTAGGTTATATAACTCAAGATCAGTCTCCAAGCTTAGATCTTATATTTCATATTTTAATAATTCTTTTAAGTCAGTTATAATAAGACAGTGATAATATCAATAATACATACGTAATACTGACAACATGTATTTAAAAGTTAAACAGCTATATCTTTACAACCAAAAATACTTAC
This sequence comes from Lutraria lutraria, assembly GCA_964023205.1. Taxonomy (NCBI): domain Eukaryota; kingdom Metazoa; phylum Mollusca; class Bivalvia; order Venerida; family Mactridae; genus Lutraria; species Lutraria lutraria. The sequence continues at coordinate 6,288,076 of OZ026840.1, forward strand.
AGAATGTTCTTAAGATTTATATCCAGGGGAGCTCGTCTTCACTGCCAAATGGTCTTTATGTACAGTTGGTCTTTAAAACAAGATATAACAACTGTATGGTTTCTAGGTTGATAAATAACTGTGTATTGTTTGTCTTTAGTACAGGTTTAATTGTATTTTAATAGGCTCTAGGTAAATGATTAATTGTGTACTGTTTGTTATTACAGTGTGTGGCTGAAGATAGATGGGGAGATTGGAGACCTCATCTAGCAATGATTCTCTCCAATAATTCTCAGAAGGCTGATTTAGATAGAAAATCCATTACAACTCTAGGAGACACACTGTGTAAATATGTTAAATCTTTTTTTTTTGTCGTGTATTTATGAGTATTAATTTGATATTTTTGTTTCTTATGGTAAAAAGTTAAAACCATAAAAAAAAATTTAACAGCTATTATCATTAACTTTAAAACTTTGTATCAGAAAATATATCTTTGTTGAAACTCACTTAATAAAAAAGGACGAACCATAAAAATATTTCTGGTTTCTGTCAGCAGTTTTATTCAATATTGTATGTACATGTAATTCGAATTTTGTACAAATAGTTATACCCCTGCAAACGAAGTTTGAGAGGGGGTATATTGAATTCACTCTGTCGGTTGGTCGGTCAGTCCGTCCGCATAAAATATCACAAGTTTATGGAGCGAACTACTTCCACATTTTTTAAGAGATTGCAATGAAACTTGTTATAAATATGTTATCACCATGAAGTGTAGATGTGCAGAAAAAAATTTCATTCCCAGTGATCCACTCATTGCAGAGTTTTGTCACCTTGAACTTAGCCGTATAGTGTACTATAGCATTCTTAGTGTCAAAGAGGCGGCGGGGGTATTAGTGACCTCTGTGACAAAGCTCTTGTTTATGTTGTTATGAAGACATTATGATTAATTCAATACAACTGTGTATGTTTTTAGCATCTAAAGGATTTCTCCATGCCAGTCATTTCTGTTACCTCATGTCACAGACCAGTTTTGGTTCCTATCACAAGAAATCATCTAAGATAGTGCTCATTGGTTCTAGTCATGGCCTTCCGCTCGAGTACTTCGCTAACAATGAAGCGATACAGTGCACAGAAGTATATGAGTATGCTCTCGCTCTGGGTAATGTGGTAGCCAGTCTTGTCAATTTCCAGGTTAGTCATGCCACTTCTTGTTACAAAAAATGTATCGGTATTCTTTACTTGGCTCTTTTCTTTGAGTGGACTTTTCTACTTTTATTGATATGCTCACTGTGGTAAAACATGGATAAAAATTAAGTGAAGTCAGGTAGAATGAAGTACCGGTACATATTTACCCCTAAACATTCTCATCTTTAAATCATTGTTGTGGATAGTAGTGCACTCTGGGTGTAATGTTGTAATTGTTCGGTACCCATAGAATTCACTATATCACTGTTTTTGTTAAAAAGTTTTACTAGGTATTTACCTTAATTTTTATTCTTTTACTTTGCAGACTTACAAATTTCTGTATGCTACCAGACTTGCAGACTTTGGATGTGCTCAAGAGGTAAGTAAGGAATATTGAAGGATTTATAAATATTGAACTTTATTATATAATTAATTATACTAACAACAATTTTGGTTGTCAAATCAAGTATTAATGCAAAGTCTCCCTTTAGTTTAGATTGCAGATAAATCATATTTTAATAAATGTAACCTTGAAAAAAATGGATGATAGTGATTGGTATTGCCTATGTCCAAGATAACCAGCTGAGTTAAAGCCCTTTGAATACTTGATTGGAATATCTATCTACTTGATGTCTCGAGAATTTTGGTTTAAGTTCTGTTGAATTGTCTTAGATTTTTATTGTAGAAAAAGAACGTTTTCTATTTTATTTCAGGCCTTGCAATATTGTGAAGTGATCTCTAAGTCTATAAACATGAATCCAGCTTGTTACCAACATACTCTAGTCAAACTTGTCTATGATGTAAGTGAAACCATATTTATTTCTCATTCATTTGTTTCTTTCTTTCCAAAAACTCACATCTAAACCTTAATTATTGTAGAAACTGCATAAAAATGAAGTACTTACTGTTTAAAACAATTTTTAATTTTTCTTTTAAAATTTTCTTGAACTATTTTTTCTAATTAATGAGGTTTTTACTGCTATTTGATTTTTGAAAAAAATGCCTTATCTCTGCATTTAAATTCGTGGGGATTTGATTTGGTGGATGAGCCAACCCACGAAATCAACGAATTTAAATGCCCAACGAAAATGAATGATTCCACAGTATTTAAGTTGCTGTAACACACCAACAACCAAAAGAATTTGGCAACTTTTCTAGCCTTAAAGGTGGAGAAAGACTCCAGGCATCTGGTAGAACCTGCCACCTTACATTCCATATGCTGTCTGAACAGCTTCCTTCACATGTAAAATTTGTCTGATTCCATCTCACAGCTGTGAGGGACAAATGTAGGACAAAACCCCTCCCGAACTAGCCAGAAATCATGACCATTCTACTACCATGGTCCCTATTTTTCAAACGATGAACAATTGCTGTTTGTATTTCAGTTATCAAGTCAATTAAAATATTCACAACCTCAACATGATGATAACGAAGAAACGATAGATCCTGATTGGCTTAGAGCTTTACACACAACTCTTGTGCAATTTGAGGTAAAAAATAGTGTCCTATTTTATTGATCTTTATGCAATATGTGATGTTCTTTGCAGAAGGACCTTGGTTTGTTATTTATGCAGCGGTAAAAAAAATAATTTTGTCATTGACCGCATTTCACAATCTGTATTCATTTTTGCCGTAATAAATTCAAATAAACAGTGAAAGGTCTATGAATACCTGTTCAGTTTATGAAGTTTCTCTGTTTCATTACATTTCTATCATTCATGGTTTAACTCTTAAATAACGTTGTTCTAAGTGAATTCTGTTCTGATATTCCTTATTTGCTGTCCTTGTAAGCCATAGTAAAAGACATCAGTGAATTGGATATTCTTAAAAAGTTTACCCCAGCACCAACAACAACAACTATTTAGTCATGATTCAGGCCACCAGTCCATAGCAAGATATAACAATACAATCATTAAGCATTAACAGTGAGCATACATAGGTAATATATTTGTGAAAAAAAAATTGAGTAGAGTATGCTATTGAAAAACATTAAGTAATTGGTATGAAATATTCTCTTGTAGGAAGGTGCAATTCAACCAATGTCTGGTACTGTGACCCCAGCCTATTTTGGGGGTCGTACTACAGCCAGCAGTGATAGTGGAGAGGTAGGAATGTATATGCAGGGTGCTGATAATGGAAATGGAAATATGTACACACAGGTAATCTCTCTTATAACTCTGCATGTTGAGTTTATTTTTTATTAACATCATGAAGGGAAAAAGCCATGCCATGTGATATTTTTAGGAATTCAGTAGTGTTGCCATAGCGAATTCAAATTCATTCTACAAATGGAAAAAGAGATATTTTGATTGATTTAGCTCTATTATTTGTTTTATAATGTCGATATGATAGTATTCACTATAATGTCCAAAATCACATGATGTGGCTATGAATAAAAAATACAGTATTCCTGGTGGTTTGTTGGATTTAAAAAAACTTTAAATCCACTGCATTTCTAAACCCTAGTTGTAGGGCTGCTGAATATGTGTCCGTTCAAATCCTACACTCAATGTTAAAGAGTGGATTCCCTTTGATATGCTATTGTGTTACCATTTTTACCTGGTGTTATTGGTTATTGCATGTGATTTCCTTGCAAACTGATTGGGAAAAAATGCTTGAATGTCCAAATCCTGTGTGAACAAACTTCCCTTTACCTCAATGTAGACAGGACACACAGAATATTATGATATTTCTCACCCATCCGTGTTGGTTGTGGTTGTATTTTGCCACCAGTAGAGAAAATTGTTACTGTATTTATGACATACAGTCAAACCTGTGTTAGCGGACACCTCCGAATAAAGGTCACCCTTTGCTTTTAAAAATGGTCATTGATTATTTAGAACAAGATGACATCCGAATAAAGGCCACCTACCAATTAAGTTCACATAATGTCTTTCCCGAGGTAGGCCTTTGTTCACAGGTTTGACTGTACATTGATAAATGAGATTCTATATGCATGATAAGTATGATTGATTGTAAGTACAAACATGGTGTTGGTGATTGTAGGACAGTTTATTTGTACCACATGCCGGTGTTGGGATGTACAGTATACATGAGAATACACAGTATTCACAACAATCTATGAATGACGAGCAACCTCTTCAGTATCAGGTATAAACATAAATTTAGGCTACTATAAAATGTAATATCTTCTGCTTTCTATACCCTAACTGACTACCAAGTGTTGCATGACTAATTTCGCAAGTTTTGGCTCGTCAAAATTGAATTCTTTTGATTGGATATTTTGTTTGTGTTGTCCATAAAGTCAAAACCGGCTTCTGTACTTGAGTGGTTATTTTTAAAAGTTACCAATTGACCCGAAGTTATTATGGGATATTAAACCATTGTTAATTTTTTTTTATCTTAGTAAGATAAAATTATGTATTTATAAATCATGTTAAAATAGTAAGAATCTTTACCAAACAGTCAAACCATTTTCTTTATGGAGCCTTTGAAGAATTAGTTCAACAGATCTTGAAGTCTTACACATTTCTACTCCAATCACTTTGTTTTCCATATTCTGTATGAATGACCCTTTTCCTGAATTTGATAAATTTCAAACAAGATAAAATGTTCTCAAATTTTCCATTCATTGTTCTATTGAATGTGTAGTACCGGTAAATTGGGCATAAATTGAAATGTGCTAAGGATTATATATATTTTTTTATTGTAAACATGTTTACTAAACAGCTGTTATTTGCTTGACTGTAAACTATGGTAAAGAATTAAATGAATAATCAAATAATACTTATACAGTACTTTATAGCGCTGCTGACATTAATGTATTAAACTTGTTTGTCAAAGTCAAACACCATTTGTTATTAATTCATCAGTTCTTACATATTTTTATGTATATATATGTATTCTTAGAAGTTTTGATTGTCACATTTCTGATTGGCGGATTTTGTTTCTTGCAGCAGCAACAGCAGCAGACGACACAGTATGATCAAGGTTTTGATACATCACATGTAGATCAGTATAACACACAGTCACAGACTGATGGTGCAGTGGTACCACCTGGTCAGACTGTATCAGGGACCGAGAACCAGCACTATCAATACCAACAAGATGGTTCCCTGTATCAACATAATGGTCAGAATGCTGGTAAATAAAGCACTCTTCTTTGTTTCATTGCACTCTCGCTCCCTGTCTTATCATTGCTTTGTGACTAAGGCTGGATAATGTGAGACATTTCTAGGCACAAAATATTGACCAATATCTTTAATCTGCTTGTATTTTGGATGATGAAGAAATAATTTATGTGTTTGGGGAGTGCTTGCTTCCTGTATTACTATTTTCACCAGACATCCATGAACTTTGATATGATCTATTATATGACTTTGAGCCAAAATTTATTTTGTATGAAAGCAAGCCTTGACTAAAAATGTTAGATTTGATGTGTAAGTACAGATCTCTGCAAGATTAGGATACAATATGTATTTTGGTAATCAATGTCACAATATCTTTACAGGTCCGGGAGAAGCTCAGTGGCCAGAACAGCCAGCTATTGATTCAACCTATCAGCATCAAGGTGGATTTGAATCAACCAATCAGAACCAAGCTTACACAGCCAATCAGCACACAGAAGCCAATCAGCAGCATACAGCTGGTCAATATAACACCTATAGTATGTTTATAAATACAGTATTACTGTTGTTTTAGAACTCATCTGTCAGAGTTGAATTATGCCCTAAATATAAGATATATATCTTATATAAATGAGATATGATTAATTATCATTACTTCGGTATTCATCTGACAGAGATTAATTTTCAAGTATTTACCTGTCAGTTCAACCACTAAGGATTGCAGATAATGGTGCTTTTGTTAATACTGTTTACGTGTGTATTGTGTTGTTTAATGTATACTCAAGGGTATATTTGCCTTTTGTATATATTGATGAAACTGTTAAAAAAATGTATTGTTACATATCTTCGATCTGTTCAGATTAACAAATTGCAAATTTTATAGATGACATAATTCCACTATGTAAAAAATGTTGATTGTATTATGCAAGTCGTTTTTACTTTTAAAAAATCATTCCAGGTGGACATAATGTGCCAAACCACTGGTCGCAAAAACAGCCACCATCACTGCCACAAAATGTAAATCTTGGTGAAAGTCAATCGTCAGCCATGTCAGGTCATCGTAGCAGCCTGGCTTCTGAGGATACTGCTCCAGATGAAGGTGAAGATCGCGTTGACTCGGCGGGGTTTGAACCTGCTCCAAGTATTTTTGATATTCAAGCTACACAGGGAAAGATCATACCACCGAAACTCCGTAAAAGGACCATATCTGAGAGTAGTACTGGGTCAGGGGTGGATCGCAGAAGTCACTCTCAATCTGATTCCAAGAAATCAGACAACAATGATTCTATGGTTAGTGTTATGAGTTATAAAGCAATTCAGTAAAAGAATCTGAAATGGTTGATTTCTAGTTGCTAGTGCTAATATAATTTTCTACAATAGGTAATTTCCATTCAAATTCAGAACATTCATTTGTACGGTTGTAAACTTTTTATCAGGATACAAAAATGTTAAGACAATTCGATACTTTTTCTTGATTTAGTGTAGTAAAGAGGTATTCAGTTGTGTAAATAAATGTTTTTAAAGGAATTTCAAATTCTGTGAAGTCTTTAATTGGATACACTAGTAAAATGATTAAGAATAGCTAATGGACTAGAATATACAGTCAAACCTATGTTAGCAGCCACCTCCGATTAAAGGTCATTCTTGTAAAAAATGTTAATGATTATTTAGAACAAAATGACTTCCTAATAAAGGCCACAATTTGTCTTTCCCAATGATGGCTTTTGTTCACAGTTTTAACTGTAATTCAATTTTGTTAAGGGAACATTACACTGAATAATATTATATTGTTATTTTGCTATATGTATCTATGTTTACTTCAGTCTCTGTCAAAACAGAAGCAGGCTCCTGGTGGTGGTATATGGGGAAAGATTGGTGGTCTGTTCTCTAGAAAAAATGAGATGAAATTACCTGATGATAAGGAACCATCTGTAAGTTGTGTGAACTTAATCACAAATAATGATTCTTCACTTGTTGTCAAGAAACTATATGTTAACTGTATAGTGGATAATGTTTACTTTATCATTTGTTTATAAACTTTATAATGATTCAAATAGATCTGAATTGTCAGTTGACTTTTACGATATTGTATATAAAAGATTGTATGGGATATAAGAATTATAGATATTGTATAATTATAAAAGATTGTATGGGATACAAGATGTATAGATATTGTATATGGTAGATTGTATGGGATACAAGATGTATAGATATTGTATATGGTAGATTGTATGGGATACAAGATGTATAGATATTGTATATGGTAGATTGTATGGGATACAAGATGTATAGATATTGTATATGGTAGATTGTATGGGATACAAGACATACCGGTATAGATATTGTATATAATAGATTGTATGGGATACAAGACTTATAGATATTATATATAACAGAACGTATGGGATACAAGACTTATAGATATTATATATAACAGAACGTATGGGATACAAGACTTATGATATTATATATAACAGAACGTATGGGATACAAGACTTATGATATTATATATAACAGATTGTGTGGGATACAAGACTTATAGCTATTATATATAACAGATTGTATGGGATACAAGACGTATAGATATTGTATACTAGTGTGGTAGAATGTATGGGTTACAAGTATTATAGATATTGTATATGATAGATTGTATGGGATACAAGACTTATAGCTATTATATATAACAGATTGTATGGGATACAAAATGTATAGATATTGTATACTAGTGTGGTAGAATGTATGGGTTACAAGTATTATAGATATTGTATATGATAGATTGTATGGGATACAAAGTATTATAGATATTGTATATAAAAGATTGTATGGGATACAAGACTTATAGATATTGTATATACATGTAATGGATTGTATTGGATACCAGACTTATAGAAATTATATATAACAGATTATATGGGATCCAGACAAGATGAAATGGGTGGACAAAGATGCTGATGAGACAGACGAGGCTCCTCCAGCTCCACCACCGAAGGACCATGAATTACCAGGTTAATAAAAATATTCTGTTATATTGAAAAGTAGTGACCTCTGTGGCTTAGTTGTTAAGGTCTCTGAATAATTTGTGCATATAAAAGTTAGTGATGAATATTATCATGTTGAAATTAAACGAAATTGAAACAATCAAACAATTACAATATGATTAAAATATTATTTAAAACATTCAATGAAATTCATTAATTTTTGGCTCAGTAGGTTTAATGCTCTCAAACTAGCATTGATTCACATACTTTTGAGAATAATATGTATTTTTGATATCCATAGGATCTGCATCTGCACGTAAATCGAGTATGCCAGAACCTGGACAGATGGCAGGACCCACATCAAATAAAGACATGCCACCACCTCCAGGGGGAAATAAATTCTCTATGAAAAAAGGTATTGGTAAGTATCATGGATTATCTCTTCTTGCGCGTAGAACAAAATCTTAATTCTGGTTATTTGACTTTTAAAAAAAGGTAAATACGACACCAAACTCTATTTTCGTACTTTGGATGTAGGATTCATCCCAAAATATTTTTATACATAGGATTTTGCCGTAAATAATAATGTTGGTACCAGAAAATAGGGTTGGTTGGAAAACCTGAAACATGAATTAGCTTAAACTATCAGTATTTTTGTGCCTTAGAGTAAGATTTTATCAGTGTATATAAGTACAGCACACCTATTACCAACTTATGTTGACTTTGACTTAAACTACATGTATATTGTAGGGCACTTGTGAACATTTATTTCCGTGCCATAGGATCTGTGAATGATAAGTTTTAATATGTTTGCAACATTTTCTCATACTGCTTATTCCTTCATTTTGCAGATAGTTTTGGTTTGTATGACTGTATATATCCCAGATGAAATAAATAGAGATGTTTCTGTTTACTTGTAATGATTAATTTAGTTTTGAAATGTAGAAATATTGTATTAAGTCCAGTCATATTGATACATTTGGGACTTATTGTATGATTCTAAAATACTATTTTGAGGAAGTATTTGAAATAATAAATTATATCGACCAAGTATACACAGTATGATTACATTTTTGGTTATGTAATCAGTGCTGCACTAAGAAGATAGGGCCGTGGTCCAGTGGTAAGTTAGCTGGATTTTTAACCTGGCGAACTGGGTTTGATTCCTGGTCACGGCATGCCATACCCTTCCATGAAAATTTGACAAACAATTTGATTTTCCTCCACACAGGAGAAGTTGTTGGTTCCTTATGGAAGGGTAACTTAGTACTGGTTAGAATATAGTCCAGGAAAAATTGTTACGTGAATTGGCCACCGTATTTGATGGAAAACTAGATAAAATCCAAATAAATCAATACGAAGTTAGATAAATATAGTGATTGCAGTTCATTGTAAACAGAAGCAACTCTATTTTATACACCTACATTTAGACACTTCATTATCCTAGGTGCTCGGGTATTACTACACCTCTAACAAGATTTTATTTTTTTAATAATCAACTGAATCCTCTCTTCTTTATAAACTTTGAATTTAACCGTAAATGTAAACCTCAATTTGTATATATTTACTTATAAATGATTTATTTATTTATTATCCTGAAGAAGCCAATGCGGCGAAACGTAGATATGATAAATTAATCATTTTCATGTTTCGTGTTTGGTGATTTTTCATCTTTATTGATTATATATTTACTTGTAATAGATAAAAATCAGAATGCCTTATTTTTACCATATTTGGATATAGTTGCAATTACTTGCAAAAAGCATATTGCTCTTAAAACAAAACAACATTATACTTATAGCTATCAATATAGTATTTATTAAGTTCCTGTTACAAATTAAAATTTTCCAGCTTTCCATGCTTAATCTGTCCACTATTATACATTCTATGTATCTCTGTAACTAATTCCTAGTTCACTTTTGCTTCTAACTCTCATTCTCTCTTGACAAAAAATGGTTTTACTATGTGTGTTTCCAACTGCTTTATGAGTTGGTGGAGAAAATGTCAGACTACTTCAGAAACAAAGTCTTAAAACACCATCTCCACTGTACAATGTCAGGAAATAGTTAATACTCTTGTGTTATACCTTCTATTCAGTGTTAGAGAATACTTGAATAATACTTGAATACTTTTTAGTCATCCCTCAATATAAAGTAAGAGAATGCTGAAATACCTTTGAATCATCCCTTCGAATAAGTGTCCAAAAGCATTCCTAGAAATTCCAATACTTTCGAATCCTTCCCTCAAAGAAACAGTTAAAAAATCTTACTATATATCTTTTAAGAAAATATGCGGCATTTTCAATGGACACGAGTATATAGGAATTTATTTCAATAGGAAATTTAAGTTTTAGATGTTTTGATTGTTTGGGTTTATGGTTTAACTAATTTAAGATTTTAACATTTGTTGCATATTTTTAATGATGAAGAATAATTTATTTACTTTGTGGATTTAAGTAATGGATGATTTATGAAGTTTGAAGTAGGATCAGTTCTGTATAGATTTCGAGAAGAATGTGAAGATCGTGTATGGTATTTATAGATCTTGTTTATTCATTGTAATAACTATTTGTTTCAGGTCCTAAATATGTTGATGTGATGAACCCGACTAAGACTGCTACAACAACTCAAGTGCCTTCCAGTCTATTCCATACATTACCTAACTCCCACTCAGCACCAGCTATATTCAACCCTATGGGTGGTGGTGGTGGCGGCTCAGGTAAGTCTGTTTGTACTCAATCTTTAGATGTATCAAGTTAAAACTGTTTAATATATGTATCTCCAGGGTGGCCCTCTCTTGAACAACAACTTCCTTTCAAAAACAGCATGATTTTCTCTAACTGCGCGATTTAGCTATTGATTCAACCTCTCAAGAGCAACAACCACACAACAACAACATAATTTTGCTACTCCCAAAGGATGTTAAAAGGCTGCATTGTGCATCATATCGATTTCTTTCATTAAAACCATGCATTGTGTAAACATGTCTTCGGAAGGAATTTTAAAGGTGTAAATAACTGATGTATAGAATGAAGAAAAAGTTTAAATACTAAATGTTAAATTCTTGTAGATGGACAATCTTCTGAGCCATCTCAAGAATCAATCCCAGAAGAGAAGAGTTCCACAGGGGCAGATAACTCTAACAATACACAACAGACTGGAAACATACAGTTACCTCCCACTAGTAATACTAATGTAAGTATTTTACTATATTAAACACAACATTGAGAATATTGGAATGCTTTGTTTTTTGTTTTAAGTTGTGACTATATTATTACACACTTTTATCTGATATGTTATGTTCAGAATGTGGCATGCTTCCTATGTGATAGTCATCCATGTATTGGCTTGTATTCCGTTGTTTAGTGAAAATTATTTTGTCTTACACTTGCTTTGCCTCATACCTTGGTAACAAAAGTGTCCTTAACAAGCCAACGTGTGACTTAGTAATAAAAGATTGCATTAAAAACAAAAAATGATGCTTGAAAGCAAAAGTGTTCATTGAAAGCCAAAGTATGCAATTCAACTAAAGAGCACCATAGTCTCAAAATCGTATATTAAAAGGGAAAAATATTTCTTATTTGATTAATTGCAAACTTATTACTTTTCTTTAGTTGAAATATGTGATATTTACTCAAGATAGCCATTAATTCAAGTATTTTGTTACAATGAATTGTAGTCTTCACTTAAATCAGAACATGGTCATGTGATATGGTCATGTGACACTGTCATCCTCTCCATCATTTTCAATGTCTAGCATGCTTGTACAATTACAATTTCAGAGAAGAGAAACATTTGTATGAAACAAATAGAATTAGATGGTATATAAAGTTTTACACTTGTGTTGGAAATGATTATAAAATTAGAAATGGATTATCACATGTTTTATCTCCCTTTCATCATATGTAACAAATATGCACAATATAATCAGTGTGTTATCTCTCCTGTAGGATCGCTAGTGTAACAAATAAAGTGCTTCTGTTTAACCCAATACAAGTATAAAACATTCTTTCTCTACCACTGTCTGTTTATATGTTATTGTGTTACAGACTTGTGGCATAATGTCATGTGTGTAGTTACTCAGTATGTTTAGATTTTTTATGGTCCTAGGCTTAGATTTCTCTGTCATGCTTCATTCTTCATGCCTTTTGTTCCTCTCTCTCTGTGACTCTCATCCTCTTTAATATGCTTATACAAGTAGTTACTTTGTATTCTTATATATGTCATATGAGTGATGCTCGTTGGTCTAGTGGTAAAGCGCAGGATTACTAAACAAAAAGTCACGGGTTCGATTCCCTGGTCAGCCTTTAGAATTTCTCAGGCACGCTTTATTCAATGTCCCCATCCCAACTGCCGAGCCAAGTACTGTGTCAAGACGATCACAGGAAAAGGGCAAGGTATATGTATCAGTGCCAGAACTAGGAAAAACTATTCAAAGAGTAAGAATATAAATGTCCAGTTCTCCTTTATCTTACTTGCTCTCTCTCTCTCTCTCTCTCTCTCTCTCTCTCTATCTCTCTCTATCTCTCTGTCTGTCTGTCTGTCTGTCTGTCTCTCTCTCTCTCTCTCTCTCTCTGTCTGTCTGTCTGTCTCTCTCTCTCTCTCTATCTCTCTCTCTCTCTCTCTCTCTCTCTCTCTGTGTCTCTCTTTCTCTCTCTCTCTCTCTCTCTCTCTCTCTCTCTCTATGACAGCTCTGAAATGACCATAGCTGTCAGATAGGTCTTAAAACCACAGATGAATATATAAGTATTCTTATACCGTTGTTTTATATGGTTAACTTAGCCAGTCATTTAAACTTCTAAGGAATGGCAACTCTAATGATTGATAGTGATTATTTTGAGCATTGATCAATAAAGAGGCTATATTATATGTCTTGACTTTCAGTCATTTTTCCACAACATATGATTTTAAACCTTCCCTGGTAAAGTTATAAGCTGCTTGCATTGTTTTGGTATGTGGTTCAAGAATGCTTAGTTGCTACTCTAGATACAAATAGCTTGTATGTATACAATAATACTTGTAAATCACAATAAATAACATTCAAGATATATGTACAATCTCATATTAAATTGACAATCAACTTGGGAAATATGTTTCAAAATCTGACTATAACTAAGTTATCACACCATTGTCCACAAACTTTACGACCACCCCTTTGTCTTATGTACATCTTTGGGAGACAGGAGATCGCAATTATTATACTTCAACTTGGTGATGTTATACATAAGGTTTCCATACGCCATTCATAGTATTGTTATGATATTAATTAGTTGTAGTGTCAGTGTGAAGGTAAGATTTTCTGGGATCCATGTGGGAATAATGCCCTTATTAACATAATGTTATGATTGTACATTGTATTATGTTGTTTGAATGTTTGACTTCAACTCTAGGTATTAACTGAATCTAGGTAACATTATATTTCATTGAAATATAAAATTTATTCAAGCGTTGGTATTTTTTATGCACATTTTGTCTACTGGGAAGAAAGTTTTTTAGATTCTTAATTTGGTTTTTAAATAAGCATCTCACGGTAGATGAAGTTTTAAATAATACACTAGTATTATAGGATTTCTTATTGTCTGTTGCAAATGTGTACACCTTAACTAACATTTTTATGAGATCTTAACTTGATTTTTGAGCTTTGATGAATATGATGATAATTTAAGTACAGTATTGTCTGTGTTACGGGATGGCACATCTTCATGATGAAGCAGAAGGTCTAATTTAATGTATCACTCTAACAAAGCCAAAAGTTATTAAATTTTATTAAAATAAATGTCGGATATAAGTAAGACAGGTTAGTCTTTAACTGTGCCATTCTGTCTGATATAAAAGTATCATGTGATCAGGTGACATGTATATTCCTTATCTAAAGATTTCAGGTCACAGACGCTTGATAACAAAATAGTTGAACTACATTAAATTTATAGGTGTTTTTGTCCTATTTTAACAATCAGGTTTCTGTATTTTGGTTAGAGTTGTATAAATTTGAGTTTTAGGATTTAGGTCAAAGACGCTTTAATAATAACAAAATATTTGATTCACTCAAAATTTATAGGTGTTTGTCCTATTTTAACAATTAGGTTTCTGTATTTTGGTTAGAGTTGTATAAATTTGGGTAATATGTTGGTTCACATGTTTTGCTAGTACTTGTTTATAGAACTTGCTTTAAATACAGATTGGTTTATTCCCTGTAATTATTGGTACAATCACTCCTGTGTTAGCTGCCACCTGCAAGTAAAGGTCATCTGTCAATAAAGGCCATGTTTGTCTTTCTTTATGATGGCCTTTGTTCACAGGTTTGACAGTATTTGTTACAAACCTTTGATTTAGCCCTCAAATTTCACAAAACTTCTCCATTAAGATCTATTTTATAATTACAGTATACAGAGAATAAAATCTGTACTGCACCAGAGATTAAGCATGAACTTAAGCTATGATTTCACTAACTAAATTCGTGAAAATATAGATATTTATGATTTGGCTGTTATGACTGTTACGGTACTTAAGTTCGATGTACCCATGAGTATAGGTGGGTCTCAGTGGTTGTGTGGTTTTGGTCTCTGTCTAGTAATCACCTGTCCCTGACTACTTCGAGTTCAAATCTCACACAGTCCCTGGGCCAGACATATTTAACATGTGACGAAGCTGTCAAGCTAGGTTAAAGAAGGTTTTTCGTTCTTCCCAGGTTTACGCCTAGGGTGTTTCTCCTATGTTTTAGCTGGGAATCTCCATGGTCCAAGTTAAATACAAGTGAACGAATAAAATGTATGACTGTTTTTCAATAGATAGATCTCAAATGGAGAAGTTAGGTGTATGTGTTCCCACTTCCAAACATGGTGTGTTCAATGTTCACAAAGATATGAAAAATACTGTATTGATAATTAGTAAGAAATCAGTAATTTTTGTCAACATGAGACATTTATTGGCATTTTACCTCAGATCAAGTGGCCAATAACTTTACCTTCATTCATGACTTTGTGAGCATTGAGCTACTTTTCTAACTCATCTTGCTTTGCCAATCTGTGATAAGGTATTAGTTTACCTGCATGTAATGTATAAACTTTGGGCATTTTTTTCTAAAACCAACTTTCAGTTGTCTAGAAATAGTTCTGGAAGTTCATTATCGAGAGAAGTACAACGTATAATGTCTAAGGTAACACCTGTTAGTTTGAAGTGTTCACTTCTGTCTGTCTCGAAAATATGTTTGTTTCACCTTCTTTATACTCTTTACTTAGATTTATTGCATGAACTGTGTTTGTTGTTAATTCTGCATGTTAATCTTTCTTGTAATCTCCCATATATGGTTATTTAAATTTAATCAGTTTATGTACAGAAATAATGATATTTTATTGGTTAATACGTACATTTTAATAATCAGTAGTGACCTCCATGTTTGAGTGGTAACGATCTTACTAGACTACACTATCTCTTCTCAACTGAGTTTGAACCTCATCCAGGACTAAAAATTCTTCGTATGTGAAGAAGCCATCCAGCTAGCTTGCGGGTGCTTGATGGTTTTACCCAGGTGTACATCTGGGGTCTTCCTCCATAAATAAAGTCGGCGGTAGTACATGTAGTTGTCCTGTGAAATAATCTGTTTGTGCATTGTATTTATATTACACTAATTATATAAGGTTTGGATAAACTTTTGATAAGTTACACAATTATTATCTTTCTTCAAGTTTTAACATATGTTTGTGAAAAATTAAGTTAACTGCACTGTGTCCACATGCTTTAAGATCAGCTTACAGCTTTATAGTTGGTGGGTTTTCATTATAAAATGCTTAGTTTCTGATCTTGAAAATTTGGCATAAGTTCAGTGTGTCTTTTTTCTGAGTTAAAGAATCAGTTTACAGGTTTGAAGAATCATTGTTTATTTATTTGTCTCTGTCTTCTGGCATTTTTATTCATTCTACAGTAACTGTTTTTTTTCTGTCATATTGAGTGACTTTGTGCACCTTGCTTCCTGGATATCCAATTTGCTGTAATTGAGAATATTTGTTTTCCTTAACAGATTGAAATACTTGTGTAATGATTATGTGCAAAACTGTTGCCTCTAGATTATTGTTTGTGAAGTTAAATAAATAGGTTTTCATAATAAATATTTAAATTACTTATTGGTTAATGGATAAATGTTACTTTACTGTTGGCCATAATGGTCCACCATACAATACATATATAAACAACCAAATGAAAATATAATACAATGTATGGTGGACCATTATGGCCATCTACTACAACACTTGACCCTTAGAAACATTGTTGCTACAAGATGTTTTATGTAATGTAAAGTACTGATGTTAGTATATTTCAAATTTAAAACAATCTTTTTTTTACATTCCTATTAGAGAATGTGATTTTAAAAGGTGCTTGAACTTGGTTTACTGATAGTTCTGTTCTGTTCTGATATACTTATTCTGAGGTTTCACTAAATTTATAGCCTAGTTATACTTAGATGTGTTCCTGTTTTCTATTTATAGGCATTACCAGGTCAGACGTCAGCTTTACCGACCATGTTTAACCCAGCCCAATTTCAGGGTAACCAAGCGTTCAAACAGCCTGCCTCTGCAGGGCCCGGTCACAGACTATCTAATAGACGAGTATATCCAAAATAGACCAAATCTGTGATAAGAGGAATATACAACATAGTTAAATAACCTACTTTGAGTACAAAACTCAGACATGTGATGTAGTTCACTTACTGATAACGTTTACGCCACATGTGGTCCTTGTTTTAGAAAATGGGCCCACTTATCATCAGCTTTGACTTACCGTCTTAAATTCGTCATTATGTCTCGGAGAATTCTGATTAGTCATTTGAGAAATTCAATCTGTCTCTTCATTATATCATCTTGTCACGCATAACACATGTCTAGTTTACCTGCTTTTGATATCTTAACTATCCTCGAGAACTTTGACGGTATTTTGGTGGTTAAGTAAAAAAATTGTTTATGTATATTATAGCATATTATTAAAAGTAATTGTTATGGATGCAATTTATGCTCATAGAAAAAAATAGGGAAAAAAGACTGAAAGCATTAATATATTACAATTTGCAATTACTATCATGAATCATTGGTATGCAATTTACAGTCAGTTCTAAGAAATCTGTTGTTTGTTACGATACGTTAATCTGATTTAGCGGCAATTAAAGGTTATTCAAGTATGGCTATATTTCATTGTATTGCATAATCAGTGATATCATTAATTAAGTTATAGTTAAGATTGTATTGTATGTTTGTAGTTAATTGATTCAATGATACATATTTCCTTATATGGTAATTATGTTACCACCTGTTTCTCTCTTATATTAATTATTCATTAACGATTGTGTTTAATGTGTTCTGTTGTTATTGTCTAGTGAAATGTACGACTATACTAGTATATTAATGCCAACCTTCATTGGAATTCAGCGCATTTAGGTTAAATTTTTAACCCATACTTTTTCTTAACATGAGGATCAGTACAACAAGTCACTGCTCATATCGTATTTTTTCATGCGTAAGAAAACTACATTTTGTCACCTGTTTATGGTTTTTACATCTGCATTGACCTTTTTTGTTGTTTATGCAGTAACTTGATAATATTATATAGAAAAATGTTTTGCTCTGTTGATACTGTGTTTATATAACTGTGAAGGATCTAATGTATTGATTTTGAATAGCTGATATTTTATCAGTTTGATATGTAATAAGCCATTATGTCATTTTGCGCTGATACATGTAATAGTAACATTGACTCGCGTAAGTCGTTTTGATATTGTATTGGTGATGTCACGGCTCCAGCGTCACTGTCCTGATCATGGTGATGTCATTGTATGTGTGTCACATGCGACTTGATAATGATGATATCACTGCACATTCGCCATTGTGATCTGATGATGATGTTGTTGCATCCTGATAATATATATAGACATTATTTCTATGTCTTTTTTTGTGTCATATTCTATATAATTATAAATAAAATGTTTTAATGATTTAGAACAAGTTTGAAGCATTAAAAAGTACTATAATATTGTAGTGTTATATTAAAATGCCATCAAGGTTTTGATACAACATTGTATTAACTTTTAACAGTAAATTCAAGTTACCATAGTGTTGCATCTATTCCAACTATTTATTTTTTCTTTGTTATTTTTTGTTGTTGAAATTATACCTGCATTTGTGTTCTGTATGTTTTAGCTTAAATTTATATGTAAATTGACATAATTATGATGGTTCTTGTTGCTTCTGTTTGGTATAAAATTATGTTGTTATGTCAGAAGAAACATTTTAATGTTTAATTAATGTTGCTTCAATATTGTAGTCACTATTTAAAGCTTTTCAGATTTTACCATTTAAAAGATTTATTTACATGTGGAATAAAATTAATATTTATTGATTAAAAACATTTTTTGTGTCTGTATTATTCATTTTGTTAATTTGTGAGCATGTTAAATATTATTGTTCTTTGCCCGCAATAGGGATAAAATCATTACATATTATATGTGTATATGTGAGTGAATGTAAATATCTGGTATATATAAATATGTAATTGGCTCATGAATTTGTGCAACATAATTTAAATAGGTTATAGACTTTGTCGTGTATAATTAATTAATTGTTTTGTGAAACAAATAAATATGTCAGTTAAATTTCATTTCTCTGTGCAACAGGACTGCTTCAATTAATATTGCAAGTAACAAGACTTTGTATATCATTAAGGGTAACAAACTTTGACATGATAATGTATGCTTCAGCTTGTTGCACTTGTTGTATGAAATAAATAGAATGCATGTTATCTGGTATTTGTTCGTCTGTCTGTCTGTGTATTTTAAACAATCTTTTTATCATAGAAACTGATTTTTGTGGTAAATATTCACTGATCTCTGGTTATCATTGCTGTATAATTGATGATGAATAACTTCTACTGGTAAGTTCTCTGCAATTAACATTTATTTCTCATGTTTATAAGTTTTATTAGTCATAATCATAAATACAATTCAATCATAGAAGTAAATTTGTTGAAGATGTTAATGAACGTAATGGAATTTTAACCTGTATTCAACACTCCCAATTGTTGATAGCTTGATGCTATAACAGCTGTTGTTTCTCTTCAATTGTTTTATCTTATCTGTTAATAAAAGTTACCTGTTTCCATTAATTAAGTTCTAGTCTGATCTTGTCCCATTCTTTACATTGCTCAAGTTTCGTTTTGATTCTATCCATATAATAAATACAATTTCTTATTTTCTCTCATTATATTGTAGTTTAAGCTGAAGTTGCTGAACATAAAAACTTAAATCACTGATAATTCAAATTACGCATTACCATAAACTGTATTGATTTAGCATGTTTACAGGTATTATTGTAAAACACTTACCTGTCTGTGTTTCTGAAGTTCTTGTAACTGTTAATGTTTCATCTGCCTCTGTGGTCAAGTAGTTACAGTCTCTGGGTTCATACCTCACCCGGTACCAGACATATTTCTGATGTAAGAAAGCTGTCCAGCTAGCTTTCCATAAGAAAGACTGATGGTTGTAACAGAAATTCATGCACTGGATGTTCCTTTACCGTTAAAGCCAGAATATTCTGTCAGTCACCCTGGCTGATAGTTGAATGAATAAATAAAGTACAAAATTGATTTATAATGTCAGTGTTAATGTCTAACTCTTACTGGTGATTGCTTCTGTCTTAATTGTTGCTGTATTAAATTACTATTAAAAATAAGCTTGAGTTAATTTGGGTTAAACAGTTTGAGAGGTCATTTTAGCATAATTCAGTTTCTTCATTAGGAAAAAAGTGTAAAATTTGATTGCTTATGCATTTTGTTGATTTCATACAAGAATATCAATTAGGTATGTAATTAAAAATTGAGACCCTCTGTAATTTTTTTATTGCAAATCTTTTGCAATCTTTTTCTTGTATGTAATATCTGTGTATGTTATGTTATTGCTGGTGTAAGTTTTGTTTTGGAATATTTCTCTTATGTCTGTATTTGACCCTCATAGGAAACTTTAACCTGTGTATGCATTTTTTTCTCTTTTTGTTATAGAATTATGTATATTTTTAAGTAATTTCCTATCACATTCCAGTTGTCTGTAATGAATTGTTCTTAAGCAAACATTTGATATCATCTTGATGATAAAGAGTGACTTAAAAAATATCCTAGATTATTTAATTGTTTGTTTCTGGCTACCTGACTAACCCTAATATTACTGGTAACCCTAGACTTTTTATCAGGCCAAATGAATGGAGCTTCCACTTTCTCACTTTTCTTACCACCTTTCAACACACTATCTAGAGCTGAAAAAGCTCCCACTGACCTACATTATTTTATAATGAGCATGTAACCGGAAACAAACAATTTTTAGGCCTTATCATGTTTCTGTATCTTTATTGTTTCTTGGATTAAAGGTACTGTCACTTCATCCAAATTTGTTAATTAATTCAAGCAACATTCATGAGAAAAGTCTCGGCAATAGACATTGATAAGTTGTTTCATATTTGTGTTTTATTAGTTAGTCCCTGCGTGTCAATGCTTTTCATATGTGAACAATTTCTTCTTTTAAATTATATTGTTACCACACCCACTCTGATGCTCCGTGTTTTTTATTCATTATGGAGTGTCAGGTATTCTTTAAAGTTTATTTCATCTAT
The DNA here is from genome assembly GCA_964023205.1 of Lutraria lutraria. Classification (NCBI taxonomy): domain Eukaryota; kingdom Metazoa; phylum Mollusca; class Bivalvia; order Venerida; family Mactridae; genus Lutraria; species Lutraria lutraria. Next base: position 6,308,946 of record OZ026840.1, read on the forward strand.
ATTCATGTTTTATTGAAATGGAGTACAGGCCTCAGATTTTCTGGTTATGGTATTTGATACAGTTCTAAATTTTGCTGTTCATTTGTAGTTTTCCATCTTATACAAAATATGTCATTCACAAATATGATTGTATATACTTATTTCATTAGACTTTATTAATAAAGCTAAGGACGGGGAGTATAATCAACAATATTGTCACATATAATTATCAATTAGAAGTAGCAGGTGCCCTGAACATATAATTTCTGTTTTCATTTCAAACCATACATCATTATTACACTGACTACAGGACTGAAAATAGTTGTACATTTTATTTGTGATTTAATGAAATAATCGTGATTTATGTTGATTATATGGTGTTTAGTTCAGACTGTGTATTTGGAGAGATGTTGAAAGTTTGCATGGTCATACATTGTTACATGTCATCACCAGTAATAAAATATTGCTGTGCAATTTCACTGTGCTTGTTGTGTGTTTTTATGTCATCTTTATGATTACATTTATTTTATTCATTTAGGATTTCACCCCATTTAAAAAAAATCATTTATAAACAGCGTTTGATTCACCTAAACATTTTTCCTCAATCGTATTCAAGTACTAATTTACCCTTCCACAGGGAAACGGCAACAGTTCCCCTCATGTGGAGGAAAATCAATGTTGTTGTCTAATGTTCATGGAAGGGACCTGATCGGGAGTCGAACCCTGATTGCTGTGTTACAAAGCCAGCACACTAACCACTGGACAATGGCCGTGGCTTCAAATTAGAGTGAAAACGAACTGAACCTTACACAAGACAAGAACTTCTTACTTTATATCATTGGGGTTTGGAAAGGTTTGCTGGAAGATTCAGATGTTATCAAGACTATATCAATCAGAATCAATGAAGCAAAATGCGCTAGTCCGTTTAATTTGTAAAATTAAAAAAAGGTGAAGAAGTAAATACAAATATAGTATAAACTGTGACTCAGGCTCTCTCAGCGATCAGAACAGATGTGAATGGACAATATAAATACTGAATACTTACATACAAACATCAGACTTGTGTTACCATACATTGCCAAAAGTTCAACCAAAAACTTCACAAAGGCTAGACCAACACGTCCAGTTAACCACAGGAACCGCTGTTATTCAATCCAAATAATCGAAATACAGTTGAATCTAAACAAATCCTGTATGTTTTAAAGTATTTATGCGTATATATATAGCCTTCATTTAAATACTACAATGCTTGTATGATTACGTTTCGCTTGAATAAAACATGTGCGTACGTAGAGAGGAAACAAAATAATTATGTATCTATTCATATTAATTAATGTGTCCCAACATAAGATACTCTTTAACGAAATTTGATGTAAAAATTCGAAAATACGAGCTTCACAGCTAGCTTTACATATTTTCGGACGTGTACGCATTCCGTACATAATGTAAGACGAATGCGTTTGTTGCAACGTTGATCACCTTTCGGAATTAGTTATTTTTATCAAGCTAAGATCATTTAACTAAGATTGGAATACAACACTGTCATAGGTGGCAAGTAATTGTACTCTGATTTTCAAATTAAACCTACGAGTATCCTAGTATTCGGATACTCACCACAGCCAAAGTTATACGTGATGAGTATTTGTTTACCTTACCTACCATGCTTTTAATTAAGTCAAATACTAGGTCTGATTATAACGCTACACTACATGTGTACTTTCTCTTTGTCACACAATTGTTGATCTCCCGGAGCCTTTAATTTGTTCAATTAGAGGTAAATATATTTGGGTAGTCAGACATACGGACGGACGGGTCGATGGATGGGGACTATGATCACAATAAGACGTTATTTGGAGAATTATTGATTTGAATGACAGAAAACATCTGTAAGATTTATGTAATCCAAAAGTCAATATTTAACAACTTGTATGTATTATAACATTTTATTCCTTGAATACAAGAATTATGCAAAGCAGTTTATGGTAACGCGCACTTTGAATTATCAGTGATTGTAAGTGATGGGTTGTTACATTTAGCCTTTGACAATTCACATCTGAAAATATTGAGAGTTGAAATAAACTTTGGAACACACAAAACAGAAATAAAACAATATTATGCTCTATGTCACTGAGATAAAAGTATATACTCAAACAAAAAGAAGGATGTGTGATATATTATTGGTTCACATAAACAATGATTGCCACTTTCTAGATTTAATTAGACACTGCATTACAGATGAGTGTAAAGATAATTTAAAACTGAAGCCAACTTATGACGATGAGTTATATCTTTCCTCTGACCTAGACCATGTCGTTATCGACGGCTGTATGTTTTGACCTTTTCGCAAAAGCACACGCACGGTGACGTGAGTAGTGGCACATAAACAAGACGACATAAATCTTTGAAAACTACATTGTGCTGCATGGCATAATTATGCATAACATTGTTAACACATACAACACAGTGACTGATTGCATTTATTTTCTTTCTTTTTGTTGCATTTTTTACGCTCTGTCTTCGTTGATGTCTTGCACTCTGTGTGTACAATTATCAGCCACCAACTTTACCAAAACCAACGAAAACCAAACAAAATGATTGACAAGTTGAGCCACGAAGATAAAAAACAAGCAAATCAGTCAAGTTGACATCCCCCGCCAGTTTTTGTATTTTTGTCAGTTGGTTAAAACAGATACAGAGTGAAGAAAACATAAATGAATAGTACTTTCTAGCATGCATGCCTGTGTAAGCTACAAATCCACAGCAAGCCACATTACAGCAAATACCTCACACGAATTATTGCAAGTAATAGTAATTTTAGTGACACTTTTTCTATTTAAAAAAAGTGGAATAATTATGTCAAAATGCAGGACAGAGTTATGGTTCTTAATTAGTACTATTCTATCATCACGGTCTACCAATATATTAAGTTTCATACGGTTCCCTTAGGTACTTTCCAAGTGATTGTACAGAGAAAGCGATACTTTTTCTAAGTTGAAAAGGGGGTGGGGATAATTTAGTCAAATTGCATAAAATAGTTGTTGTTCTTGAACTATCACACTCTAACTGATTTCAAGTTTCAAACGAAAACCTTCAACAGCTTTAAAGTTTTTGCAAGTTTCAAAAAGTGGGACTTACGGACGGACAGACGGACGGACGGAAGGAAGGAAGGGCTAACAACCAGACGGACAACGCCGAAACTGTATCTCCCTGCCTTTGGCGGGGATAATAATACTAGGACCAATCGATTCACGTAAGTTAAAGTAAATACATTAAACACGTACTCGTTTGGATAAAGTTGTCCATCTGTACCGCATATGATTTTGAACCCATCAGCGCACGAGATCGTACCAGCATTTTGGCAGAACACATTTTGTAAGATAGAATTAATTGGATCTGTTGTAGTTGGCATTGCTGTTGTTTTTGTCGCCACAGGAGCCATTGTTGTTGCGGCAGGAGCCATTGTCGTCTGTCCAGGAGCCATTGTTGTCGCCGCAGGAGCCATTGTTGTTGCTGCAGGAGCCATTGTCGTCTGACCAGGAGCCATTGTTGTTGCTGCAGGAGCCATTGTTGTTGCTGTAGGATCCATTGTTGTCGCTACTGGAGCATTGGTGTTGCCACTTGGAGCCACAGTATTAGCTAAACACTCTCCGTGATGGGCAACTTTCAATTTAGGGTGACTGTGGCGGTACTCACATATTGCATGTGTGAACCGGCAACTGAAATACATAATAAGACGGTGATGCCTCAAAGATTCATCTTGATTGCTCAGAAAATTATTATACAAATGGGCCATCATTAATGAAAAGAGCATTTGGTTGTATAACTATAATATCATTTGTCTGGGGTATAACATTTAAGAAGTGATTTTTGTTCGTGTTTAATGTATTGGGATCCTCACTCTCAAAAATATTGTTGCAAACTTTGGGCGAACAGTTTTTTGAAATGTTTTATAATTTTTTTATGAATTACCATGAGATTTTTCAAAAACTTTCTTTTGAGTTATTTTCCCTATAAATTAACATTAAATATTATGGGAATAACCCATTTTTCAAAGATAAAAAAAAACACATTCATTTTAATGTGAACCCATGTTAACAAATTGAAATAACTCAGTGTTAACCTAATTTGATACAGAAAAATATTGATCACCAAGCAATATCTAACTTGTCGCCCTTCTACACAAACATGTCAGTTTTTTGGTTGATCAAGTCACAAACATGCTCGTGAGTTTACATAAACAATCAGCAATAATATTTTAATTGATGTACAATGTATCTGTCATTTATACATTAAGTATTGTATTTAACATTCAATTAAAATGCTCTCAAATAAGATGTTACAATGTTGTACTCATTGATTTTCTGATATTAATTAGTAATACAAGCTACATCACATGCACTTGATTTGAATCTACCAAACTCACTAATTTGGGTAAGTGAAACCATTTTTCTGTTTTTCAGATTATCTTGTTGCCTTTTGAATTATACCACTTAAGATTCTTTGTTTATATCTACTTTCTCGTATGTACATTGAGTTAAATTGCAATGGCCTAAATAACCCATACCGTTTAAAGCACCAAAATAAGCCTTAAAAATAATTTATATCTAAACACATGTATGCGATTAAATAGCTGGTATACTCACTGATTTTCGTAAGTGATTCCATTAGACCCACACACTTTCTCATCTCCAACTGTCACGTGTTTTGTACAATCAACAAGTAGAAGTTCCAGGCACAGTTTGTCATTATAATGAAGCTCAATGTTTACAATAGCAGCATCCACTTGATCTTGGTCTGTACCGTGTGCTTTTCCAGCAACAAGACCGATTCCTGTTGTAATAATAGTGCAATTCATTTAACGGTGAACATTGTTAAAACAAATAAAAAAGAACCCTTTGAGAGGAGTCAAATACAATGTTTACTTTTAAATACTAATTTCTCACATTAGCGATTTAACTGAGTGTATAAATGTATATACCAATTATACTGTATGTTGAGCCGCAAGAAGGAGTTTTATAGGAAATGCCATTATGAAAAAAACACAGAGACTTTTGTGAACAGGAAACGGATGAAGGCTTATCTACCCGAAATCTGGTCTATCTTAAATAGTGGGAAATATAAATTAATTATAAAACTTGAAGGCTATGGTGTGGAGAATTGCTAGAAGTCTGAAATCTGAAAACTAATAGCGCGGAGTATTACTAAAAATTAGAACCGTCCTCAGAAGAATTTAACTCACTAATTAGATTCAACAACCAAATTATCCTGTATAACTGATCATGTCAATTACAGAAATGATAAAATCTACTTAAAAAGTGATGCAAACCTAAAACGAAAACCACAAATATTCCGACCATCGTATAGTGTATAGGCCCCTATAATAGATTGTCTACCTAGATTTAGACTTCATTTGTTTGAGTGACGTCATAGGTCAAGATCATGATAAAGATAAGAAATCATATAGACATACAAAAACATGTATGTTATTTGATATACAACAGTTTAGGTGAAGAAATATAGAAATATCATACTTTTCTACTCGTGGTAGGACAAGTAGACTGGAAAATCTAGGTTTTTCATGAACGAAAATCAACTTGTCAGAATCATGATTGAGTATCAAAAATTAATCTGAATTCATTTAAGGCAATATTTTTAATCATATCTTGCTGCTTACATTTTTTCTCACTTTTGATCTATATTTCTTGGCATGACGTATTTAATATTCAGATGAAATTTCTCTGTTTATAGGATGGTTCAGTAGAAATCCTTCCATTCATTAGGTGAAATCTACAAGCGTAGCGAGAGTAAGGCCACGCCGACTTATGTGATTCTGCAATTGTTTAATGTCGACTTCTTGTGTTTGTAAAATTTGTAAAGTAAAAATGTACGAAATGTATTCTTATGCGGTCGAAATTTTACATTAGTTGAATGAACATTCAGTAAATACGACCAAAATTCATAATTGATTAAATTGACCTAACATACTATCATAATGCGTGACCCAAATGGTCTGCTAATGCTTTGCACCATGAGATAATGTTTGTGAAGTTGGCGGCCTAGCGGCCTAGCGGCGTAACTATGAAAAAGTGAATTTTTGCGACTTTTTCCGTCCAAAGTCGTTTCTAATGCATGTAGAATGTGATTCTGATTCATTTCTGAGTGATTGGGTGTTTAATATTTTGGGTCGGTGAAAAAACTAAGTTTTCGGCGAAATTTCGTACCTACGTTAAAGTGATTTTTTGCGACTTTTTCAATCCAAAATAGTTTCTAATGCTTATAGAACGTGATTCTGATGCATTTCTGGGCGATTGGGGGTATAAAATTCTAGGCCGCTAGGCCGCCAGGCCGCCAACTTTACGCCGCTAGGCCGCTAGGCCGCCAAGCCGCCAACTTCACGCCGCCAGGCCGCTAGGCCGCCAACTTCACGCCGCCAGGCCGCTAGGCCGCCAACTTCACAAACATCCATGATGTAAGTGGTGTCCGCTAATTACTATGAGTAATTCTTTTGAGCCTCGTATTCGATCCTGGTAGTAGCAATTTATGGATGAATTGTGCGTTATTAATGCTGTGAAATAGAATGAAAATCGTCATAACTAATAGAAAGTATCCGCAAACTTAGAACACAATCTTTCATTTCAATCAGACAGTTGTATTGAAATAAAATGACTACCTGTTTCAATTTAAATAATCAGAATGGCTGCTCTAAAATTGATCTACAATGTACTTTCCTTTCGACTATCTTAGGTCAAATAGCACTCTTAATTGCGCAACGAACTATGTCCCTTCACTTCAATTTGTATGTCTGTGACTCTGTGTGACGTATATACACACATATGCGTTTATATTACTAAATTACTAAAGAAATATCGATGGAACACGTGCACTATAACGGCAATTTAGGAAATTCATAAAATCATACTTTTGGTTTCAACAGTGTAAATAACATTAAAGAAACTTTGCGACTGTACGCGTCTTTCTTAAAAACTTTTCTTGTTTAAGTTGAGCAGGAATAAATACAAATAAAAAAGTGCAATATATTTTTATAAACCTAGAATAATAATCCAATATAAACTGAATTATGATTTTCATACAGAAAATTAAGAAATGAATGTGTCTCATGATAAAATATCAAAGATAAGACAACCATTAGAACAGATTTTCACCGAAAACATATACGATGATATATAGTTTCACAAATCTAGAAAACGGCAATCATTGTTTATGTGAACCAATAATATATCATACATCCGCCTTTTTTATTGAAGTATATTCTTTTATCTCATATGTTTTATTCCTGTTTTGTGTGTGCCAAACCTAAATGTTTATTTCAACTCTTTATATTTTCAGATGTGAATTGTCAAAGGCTAAATGTTACAACCCATCACTTACAATCACTGATAATTTACAATGCGCGTTACCATAAACTGCTTGTCATAATTCTTGTATTCACAGAATAAAAATGTTGTAATGCAAACAAGTTGTTAAATAATTGCTTTTGTATTATATGAATTATATTAAAAATAAATGTGAATTCTTCGTGTTTGCATTATGCATTATGACCGACATGATACAAAAGAGTGGTTATCCAGAACGACCATAACGCATATCACTATATGATAATTATACGATTTTGGGACGTCAATTTCGGATACTGCACTATATTGTGCAAGAATATAACTGTCATCTTATAAGCATCAAATGAAATTCTGCTCTACTTGTCGTGTCTTATCTTTGAACCTTTATCTTGTAACACACATTGAGCATGAAATCTTACTTAGCTAGGACATATGTCAAAATTCAGTTTATTGTGGCTTAAATTTTTATTTCATACAAAATATAACAATTTTAACTAGACTTTTCTATATACTCCTGTATATCTTGAATTAAATGTGAGATGTAAGATATCAAAACTATGGCCTTAATGAATTCAAAATAGTTTAGACAGGTTGATTTTGGTTCCGGAAAACCTAGATTTTCCAGTCTGTGTGTCCGACGGCGAGTAGAATAAACAAGTGCGTACTGTATAACAACTTGTGTTCTTTTCTTGTTGATTTCTTATCGTAATCATTACCTTGACCTACGACATCACTCAAATAGATGAAGTGCACATATAGACAATCTTATATAGTGACCTATATATCTGCAAGATGGTCGGAATATTTGTGTTCTTCGTTTTAGGTTTGTATTTTTTTATTATATAGATTTTATTATTTCTGAAATTGTCTTGATCATTTGTGTAGGATTATTTGTTTATTGAATCTAATTAGTGAGTTCCATTCCGAGGACAGTAGAGTCTGGTTAACTTGTTGACCTTTTTCATGGTGTTTGTATACTTCAATCACTAGTGTATTTCCCATTCTAATTGTTTCCAGAGGTTTAAGTTTTATAATACAATGTATATACCCTTTCATTTGTATTTTTTTCCATCACTTAAGATAGACCCAATTTTGTGTAGATGAGTCCTTATCTCAGCGTGTATGAATTTTGTTGCTGACCTAAGCACCAATCTCCTAGCAGAGTTGTCGTTCGTTATCTCCCACATACATCTCTAGTCTCCTAGCAGAGTTGTCGTTCGTTATCTCTCACATACAGCTCCAGTCTCCTAGCAGAGTTGTCGTTCGTTATCTCTCGCATACAATGAATGTATAAACCGGTGTGTAAGAGAGTGATACAACAGGCTCATGACAAGAATCTTGTCAAAACGGGAAATAATATATTTTACGCACAATAGATTTATATTTTATGAACAAAAACATTACAATAACGCAAAACTGGTTTTTAAAGTATCTTAAATAGGTTGGAAATAAATTAATTTGATTTATATTAACGGAACTATTTTTTGTCCGTTAACGCAGAACGTATCGGCTGATATAAACAAAATGGATTTTCTTCTATTGAAACTAACTGGCCTTAATCTGGCGACACAGCAAACAAAACAAACTAATTCTGGTATTTTGACAGGCGTTCATGTCGCCATTTTGGATCATTCAAATCATGTGAACAAAATCACATGGATCGGGCCTACTTTCCGAGCTTGTCACAGAGGTGAATGTATGAACCGGTGTGTAAGAGAGTGCTTAAGTACATGTACTACGTTTTTCTACCCCCGCTATGTAGTTGTAAACTAGTTCCTGTTTCAAGTTGCAATGTAAGTCTATGTAAGTCAGTTTCAGGCAGTACTTTGATTTCAGATTAGCATTTTCTATTAGGCTCCTTTACATCGTTCGAACAAACGCTATAAAACTGGTAAACATTTGTACAATTAAAGCACTAATTATATTCGCAAGTAAGCATTGCATTTCACCTCAATGAAGTTTAAAACGTTCTTCAATTTGTTAAAACTGTTCACTGTTTATGAGTTGCACTATTACTTTCACAGTAATTGGTCTAGTTGCTGGGCTGGACCATGGACATAACAATCATGATGGTGGTTCGGATACTGTCTCTCCTGATGAAGTGGACGCAGCTATTGTAAACATTGATCTTCATTACAATGACAAACTGTGTCTGGAAATTCTACTTGTTGATTGTACCAAACACGTGACAATTGGGGATGAAAAAGTGTGTGCATCTAATGGAATCACTTACGACAATCAGTTGGTTTGATAGTTATTTATTAAAATACAAATGTACATGAGGATGTAAATTGTAATTAAGACTTACTTGGTGTTTAAAACTGTTTGAATTATTTGCGTCAATGCGATTTAACTTAACTTACAGAAAAATAGATATACATATACACAATGAATCTAAGGTGGTATACTTTTATAGGTAACAAGACATTCGGAAAACCACAAAAAACATGTAAAAACATGGTAATATCTTGATTTGACGCATTTTAATTGAATGTTAAATATAAACTAAATGTATAAATGAAAAATACTATGTACATTGTACTTCAATGTTTTATGGCTGATTCTGAATGTTTGTACCTTAATTACTTAATTACGACAGTAGAAGGACGTCGAGATAGATACAACATGGTGATCAATATTTCTTTTTAAATTAGATTGATGCTGTACGTGTTATTGCATTTTTTGATATGAGTTTATATTGAAATGAAGTTTTTTCATCAGTTTTTAAGTTATGGTTACTTCTGTAACGAAATTACCTCCCTTTGTTCTAACAGCCCTTTGATAAATTAATGACGAAATATCTTGTCGATAATATGAATAATTTCTGAACATAAGTAACTTTGTTCAATTTCTGCTTTCAGCATTGATTTGTGTATTTTAAATCTAAATAGTATAAATGATTAATATGATTTATGCAATAAGTTAGCTTTAGATATTTGTAAACGCTTGCTTACATATAGAACAATTTTCGGATAGATAATTAACCAATCAAACGCTTAGATTTTGGAACCAATGAACTTATTAGTACGATTATATTTTGACCAATCATCTTTCACCATTATCGACCAATCGTTTGCAGGCATTAAGTAACCAATCGGAATAAGTTTGTAAAGTCAATAGGATATATAAAGAGACAACAATGATATTTCGGGGGAGAAGTGACTTGGCATGCAAAAAGTGATGATGGGGGATTGATTTAGAATCTAGATCATAAATTAGCTGTCTGAGGAAGCTTTGCCGCCCAGACAGTTATAGACACATAAATAGCTAATAGGATATATAGAGAGCAGACTGGGACTTCGTATCTTGCAACATCAGTGTATCCTTCAGTACTCTATGAGACCGCTGTGATGCCTCAAAGATTCATCTTCATTGCTCAGAAAATTATTATACAAATGGGCCATTATGAATAAAAAGAGCATTTGGTTGTATAACTAATTATGCCTATCATTTGTATGGGGTATAAAATTTAAGAAGGGATTTTGTTCGGGTTTAAGGTATTGGGATCCTCACTCCCAAAAATATTGTTGCAAAATTTGGGCGAACAGTTTTTTGAAATGTTTTATAATTTTTATGAATTACCATGAGATTTTTAAAAAACTTTCTTTTGAGTTATTTTCCCTATAAATTAACATTAAATATTATGCGAATAACCTATTTTTCAAAGATCAAAGAAAAAATACATTCATTCTAATGTGAACTCACATGTATTAATCTAATTTGATACAGAAAAATATTGATCAAGCACTATATAACTTGACGCCCCTCAACACAAACATGCCAGTTGTAAGTTGATCAAGTCACAAACATGCTCGTGAGTTTACATAAACAATCAGCAATAATATTTTAATTGATGTACAATGTATCTGTCATTTATACATTTAGTATTATATTTAACATTCAATTAAAATGCTCTCAAATAAGATATTACAATGTTGTACTCATTGATTTTCTGATATTAATTAGTAATTCAAGCTACATAAACATGTATTTGATTTAAATATCTATAAAACTCACTGGTTTTGGTAAGTGATTCAATTTTCTGTTTTTTCAGACTATCTTGTTGCCTTTTGGATTATACCACTTAAGATTCATTGTTTAAATAAGCCTAAATATAGTTTATATCTAAACACATGTATATGATTAAATAGCTGGTATACTCACTGATTATCGTAAGTGATTCCATTAGACCCACACACTTTCTCATCTCCAACTGTCACGTGCTTTGTACAATCAACAAGTAGAAGTTCCAGGCACAGTTTGTCGTTATAATGAAGCTCTTCTTGATCCGGAGAGACAGTACCATGTGGTTTCCCAGCAACAAGACCGGTTCCTGTTGTATTAATAGTACAGCTCATTTAACGGTGAACATTTTTAACCAATAAAATAGAATCCGTTGAAGGAAGTCGAATTCAATGATTACTTTGAAATACTAATTTCTCACATTAGCGATTTAATTGGGTGTGTATACCAATTATAAATACCGAGCCACGTGAACGAAATACCACCATGAAAAAACTGAGTCCTTCTTAAACAGGAAACGGATGAGGACTTATCTGCACAAAAACTGGGTATATCTTAAATGGTGGAAAATACAAATGAAAGGTTACATTATTCTAGGACTCAGTATTGATAACAACGACGAAAATGTTTGAGTTTGCTCATCTATTATGTAATGCTCAACGAAGACGTTATATGTCGATATATGACAACAAGTATATAAACCTAACAAATTATTTTTCGTCATGAATGAATATATAATTGGTAAACATGTAGAAATGGCGGATATGGCCATGACAGCAAGGAAAGAAACTCCATTAGTCAAGCACAGGAATGAAGTCACTGACATACGAAGGAGCGACCAGGTGCAGACATGCACTTCACCCGTAAATAATCCACCCCGGTTGCATTATTTGGCTATGTAGCCATACTGCAAACGCCGCCCGGCGTATGTAATCGCACCGCTAATGCAATATAAAAGCAAGCGCATCGCCTGATGCGTTAAGACCGGCACCGCAATTGCCATAAAAGCACCGCTAATGCGATATAAATGCAAACGCACCGCCTGATGCGTAAAGACCCCGGTGAGGCACCGCTAATGCCATATAATTGCAAGCTATCGCCGCACGGCGAATAATAATACTGCACGGTACCCGCTGTACCTAATTCTACTACCAGTGCAACATTATGTATTAACAACATCCTAACGAAAATGTGAGCTAATTATAGACCGCCTATCTCTAACCGCTCATTTAACCCAAATAATAAGTTTTGGAGGCAAGCCTATAATCACAGCCCGACAGTATAGCACTGGTACGGTAAACCATGATCACAGGTATGCCATAATTTTATATCTTTAATAAAACTATTCCCCTATTAGCAGAAAAACAATCCTTGTACCCCTGGTAGCTCCTGACCCTAACAGTACTGCTGTCACGACAAATTAACAATGAATACTAAAATCGTTTCAAATAATTTAAAGAATATTATTAATGAATAATTATTTCCTTGAACATTCCCTATATATATAGTTATAGTCTTTCTAATATTGTGGTAACTGAACCCAAGTCATTTCACAAATGTCACTGGTTTACATTAACATTATTGAAGTAGGCATCCAGTCACGGAATGTACACAGTTTTCAACAAGTCACGGTATATGATCTCTACGCCACACGTCGATGGTTTATAATGAATATGCCATGGACTACTTCTGTTATCCTGGAACCATTATTATCTCTGAACAGCTCCATTCTGCGACGGTTGGCGTTGTTCATTTATTGTCATCGTTGTTTGAAATTCAGTCGATGACAACTCACAATATGTCCATGTCATCTGAAATTATTTGTAACCCATATGTCGCTGGGGATGCCGATTCGCCCGTATGATAGCGAAAAACTGCAATATATAGCAATCACCGCAGCAGAATATGTTTCATAATACATGAAATAATTAATAAAAACGAACACTTTTAACAGTTACTAGGACAAGAGCCGATCGTGGTCTTATATAGCCTGCCCGTACTACGTCACGGAATGCACGGACGACTAATCCGAATCGACCAATTTATATAGACTAAGCCCGATAATATGGTCGATACTAACCACAGGGTATTCGAAGACTCGAGAGACAAAATAACAGAGCCAGAATAACTTAGATTAATATTAGAATTAATCTTTATTATAAAACTTGAAACAAATGGTGTGAGGTATTATAAGAAGTCAGAATACAAGCAACGATGAGAAGGGAATCAATTAACAACACTGTACATACTGTCCTCAGAATTAAACTCAACAACCAAGTTATCCTGTATAAATGACAATTACAGAAATAAATAAAATCTACATGTACATAAAAAATTTTGCAAACCACTAATAGTCCGACCATCTTATATTGGAGCTATGGGCCCCTATATCAGATTGTCTGCCTAGTATTTGAATGACGTCGTAGGTCAAGATCATGATTAAGATAAGAACTCATATACATGTAGATATATATTGTTATGGTCTACAACTGCATTATTTTTCGTTTTCTCCCGTTAAGATTTTTGTCACTGTAGGCCCTCTACCTTTTTGCTTTTCTCGTCCAAACCGTTTGACAGTGTTATGAAAATGAACGTTATTTTTACAAGAAAATTTTAGAAAATGGTTTGGACAAGAAAAGTAAAAAAGTAGAGGACCTTCAGGGAAAAAATTCTGACCGGATGTAGCCCTTTATGTAAGGAAATGCAACAGTTATGTGGTTTTAGAAGAAAACGAAAAATAATGCACTTATGTGATGTTTTTCTAGTTCGAATGACAGAAAATGCGCTTGTAACGATAACATTGTGACATCAATTGGTCACGTGGATTCCCCACACTGCTAATAAAACAGACCACGTGACCTAGTGACATGTTAAAGCCAGGTTTATCCAGTCACTAGGTCACGTGGTCTGTTTTATTTCGCCACTTTGTATTTCTACGTGCCGTAATCCGCTCGCTGTACTACAAAGTGTGCTTTTATACAAGGAAATGATACAATGATATATAAATACAGTGGATTTAAATTCTCAACGTATTTCAAGAGTATTTCAAACAGAGTATGACGATTGTATGGGACTATTTTATTGGCGCGTCATGAGTTACGGTTATGAGGCTGTTGAAGAGAGGCACGACACGCGTTATTAAATCCAAGTGAATAGAGTTTTGAGACTTATTTCGTTGTAGAAACAGATATTTTGTTGTAGAAACGGGATAAACCGAATACGTGGTTTGTGCCGAGATGGAGAAAGGTTATCCGGTTCGGCACGAAAGCTAAAATGGGCTCACCAGAGGCTCTCCCATTCCAGCTTTCTAAGCCTCAGCGGATAAACCTTTTCCATCTCGGCACCAACCATGTATTATCTATTTTCATATGTTTTGTTAAACATCCAGCAAGGATCATGACAATTTTCATCATGAAACAAATAAATCTATCATTGTTTGTACTTACATCATAAGATTCGTTGTCGCCCATCTTTGCCAAGCACGTTATCGCATTTGTCGACATGCCCGCCAATATTTCTTCGAAGTTGCAAATTATAACACAAAAAATCAACAGTCATAAGTCGGGATTCACTAGTCAGAATTGCCCTCCAGGGCTTCCTTAGTAATATTGTAATAGCTATTGCGATATATTGGGTCTCTCTATTTATTAAGTATTCAAGCTTGGATTTTAATGAAAATATGTAGTTATATTAATCATTTGCATGATGGTATCTTTATTTAAGCTATCACAACTTTTAGAAACTAATGAAAATATCAGTGACTAGAATAAAATTGCATACTGTACAATATACAATAATGTACATATAAGACATATATAGTACTAATACAGTTACACAAATAAAATATTTGTAACTGTTTTCGGTCGAATTAGGCTACAGAAGATACACTATAAGAATTGAATTTGTCAATATATAATTTTATCTTAAAATATCGCGATACGGGATGGAACCGTACCGGTGTAAAGTTTTCAAGCTGCCCCCGTTTCAAGTTATTCCCCGGTAACTTAAAAACGTTTTGAGATTACCCCATCCGTTTTGAAAAGCCCGGGGGCGCTTTGAAAACGTTTTCAGATTATTCATCAAAGTTGTTTGATCTTATTGCACAATACGTTTATACATTAATTATGAATATTAATGTTAAGTGCTTTCCTCTTATGTGTGTGTCTTTGGGAGTTTATATGAACCTCTGATTTTACCCAAAGGGATCTGAGTTTAACAAATAAACGTATGTTATGTCAAATTTAGTAATAACAAATAATGTGGTTCTAATGACGAAATCATATGACGTCATGTACTGACAAGTTAATTTCTTCATTATGGAATCCTATGAGCGTAATTGCACACATATTTTGCCAAAACAATAGATAAAAAAAACAATTAAATATTGTAGGTTTTCTGAACACAAGTAAGTGTGTGATTGCAAAGGTCAGGTCTTGCATTTTTGTTCATTAATTGAATAAGAGTGTAGACTTTCCATGACACTAATAGGATTCCATAGCTTCATGTAATTATTGCGTACAGCCAGTTAAGAGATACAGGAATATGTATGTCAATGAACCATGTTGACTGTGAATCATACGAATGAGTTATAACCTGAAATATAAACGTGTTCTCCATTTAGAATTGACACAGGATGTGGGTGTTTGAAAACGTTTACAATTTACCGGGTAGGGATTATTAAAACGGGGCCGGTACTTTGAAAACGTTTTTAAGTTACCGGGGGTCAGTTAACCCGAAAAAGGGGGAGCTTTAAAACGTTACACCGGTACGTATAGCATTTGGAACGTATTGCTATGTAGCGGTATACCGGTATTATCGCGCCTCACTAACGAGTAGTAATAATCATATACTGGCATAAGTTTCAATATCCACATCACATATAAACCATATTTATCATTTAAGTACATGTTTTTCAGAAAAGATTTTCAGTAATTATTTATACACGTATAATATTTGTTACCACCAATTTGTCTGTGATTAATCAATTGACGAAGAACAATTTATGTCAATTAAACATTTTGACTTTTGATTTTGAATTGTTAGTTTTAAACTAGAATACATTAATTAATAATTAATTTAGAAAATTAAAAATGTAATCTGACATTGAGACTTTTTGTATTTTTTGTGGCATTTTTAAATTGAATTTACAATTTTGTTACTGCGTTCACAATTGTGTTTTAATACGAACAAACATGCAAACCCATGTTGGTATCTGTTTACAAGTACGTTATTGTAAGGATTGGTATAATGACCTTGATTCTGTAAAGTCAGCATTATGTATGATGTAAACATTGCATAGGTACCTTGATTAATCTCTTGTCTCGGTGTTATACACAGATTTTATCAAATGCATTTTTTACAGACATAATTATAATCTGATTGATGGGGTCTATGATCACATTGAGTCGCTATTTGGTGAATAAAACTTTTGAATATAAGAAAACATCTTTAACTTTATTCATGTAATCTGAAAGTAATCATTTAACAACTTTTTATTCTGTAAGCACATTAGTTATGCCAAGCAGTTTATGGCAACGAGCATTTTGAATTATCAGCAACTGTAAGAGACTGGTCGGTACATTTAGCCTTTGCCAATTCACATCTGAAAATACAGAGAGTTGAAATTAACATTTAGATTTGGTACACGCAAAACAGGAATAAAACATATGTTCTGTGTCACTGAGATAAAATATTAGACTGAAATAAGAAGACGGGTGTATGATATATTATTAGCTAATAAAAACAAGGATTTCTTTTTTAAAATTCAGAATTAATTAGATATTGCATTACACTATGAGTGTAAAGATCACTTAAAACTGAAGCCAACTTATGAAGCTGAGTTATCTTTCCTCTGATCTAGACCATGTCGGCATCAACGGTTATATGTTTTGGCCTCACTACAAAAACACACGGTGTCAGGACACATAAACAAGATGACATAAATATTTGAAGACTACACCGTGTTTCATTGTAATTATATACATAACATTGTTAACACGTAAAACATAGAGACTGAATGCATCTATATTTTTGTTGCAGTTTATACGCTCAATCTTCAAATGGTCAGCGACATTGCTGTCTAGCACTCTGTGTACACCATTATCGGTCATCAACTTTACCAAGTCGAATCAGAATCAATCAAAACTGGATAAGTTGAGCCACGAACATAAACATTAATATTAGGACTGAATTTTTCACGTCAGTATATCGCGGTTTAACACCTACTCATTTGGATATAGTTGTCCATCTGTACCGCATAAGATTTTGAACACATCAGTGCATGAGATTGTACCAGCATTTCGACAGAACACATTTTGCAGGATAGAATTAATTGGATCTGTTGTTGTTGCGGGAGCCATTGTTGTTGCTGCAGGAGCGATTGTTGTCGGTCCAGGAGACATTGTTGTCGCTACAGGATCCATTGTTGTCGCTACCTGGGCGTTGGTGTTGCCACTTGGAGCTACAGTAGTTCCTGAACAGTCTCCGTGATGGGCAACTTTCAATTTATGGTGGCTGTAGCGGTATTCACATATTGCATGTGTGAACCGGCAACTTAAATACAAAATAAGACATGCCGCAAAGATTTATTTTGATTTCTAAGCATTTGTGATAAAAAGGGCCATTATGAAATAATATAAAAATGTTTTATACTTTTCTAGGCTTTAACGATAGAACATGATTGACCATGAGATTTTCAGTTACTCCTTAAGGTATCGGGAGTGGATGTCTGAACATATCAAGTTTCAACCATTTATAGATTTAAAACTAAACCATTATTACTTACTGAAATAAACTCACTGCATAAAGTCCACAGCAAGTGATATAGAACAAATATTACATTTGGTTGGTCTTCTATGAACCAATATCGCACGTAATTTACAAATTTCTGAAGAACGATATTATATAATTTTTGTAAGCGAGTTATTAATACATGTATAAAAGTGTCAACTCATTATTGTCTCATGACAACTACGAATTTCACATATGTTGATTTGTATTTAAATAAATAGATATCAAACTCACTGATTTTCATAAGTGATTCCATTAGATGCACATACTTTCTCATCTCCTACAGTTACGTGGTTTGTACAATCAACAAGTAGAAGTTCCAGACACAGTTTGTCGTTGTAATGAAGATCAATGTTTACAATTGCAGCATCTACTTGATCAGGCGAGACAGTACCCGAACCACCATGGTGATTGTTGTTGTGATGTCCATGGTCCTGCCCGGCAACAAGACCAGTTACTATGATAGTAATAGTGCAACTCATGGAAAGGTGAACAGTTTTATTAAATTGAAAAATAATTGTATGAATATCAATTATACTGTTTGCTTGAGAGATGTAAACGAGTTTTATAGGAAATGCCAACATGAAGTCGAAGTACTCGTGGAAATTGAAGTAACATATATTTCTAGTTTAACAATTGCATGGCGGATGTAGAAAAACGTATTTACATCAAAATACATGCGCGCAGAGCAAGTGACGGCAATGGAAAGCTGAACTATAGTTCAGTTTCCAAAAAAAAGAGAGACCTTCGTAAACAGGAAGCGGGTACTGTCCTCGGTATGGAACTCGCTAATTAGATTCAATAAACACATAATCCTACATAAATGATCATGACTACTGCAGAAATAATAAAATCCATATTAATTTATAAAATAATGCAAACCTAAAACGAAGAATACAAGCATTCCGACCATCTTGCAGTGTAGCTACAGGTCCCTGTATAAGATTGTCTAGATGTGCACTTTATCTATTTGAGTGATGTCGTAGGTCAAGATAATGATTACGATAAGAAAGAAGTCATACAAAAACACAGGTTGTTATACAGTATGCACTTGTTTATTTTTCTACTCGTCGTCGGACACACAGACTGGAAAAATCTAGGTTGTTCGGGACCAAAATCAACCTGTCCAAATCATGAACTATTAACAAAACTATTTTGAATTCATTAAGGCTGTAGTTTTAACATCTTTCAGCTCACATTTAATTCAAGATGTACAGGAGTATATAGAAGAGTCTAAAAAGTGTTATATTTTGTATGAATTTAAAATTTAAGCCGACATAAACCGAATTATGACATGGTCCTAGCTATTTAAGATTTCATGCTCAATGTGTGTTACAAGATAAAGGTTCAAAGATAAGACACGACAAGTAGAGCAGAATTTCATTTAATGCTAATAAGATGACATATTCTTGCACAATATACACAAAAGTTTACATTCATTATCTGAACAGGTAAAGTGGGTTTATAAGAAACAAATATAACATTACGGTTTAGCAATACAATTGCAGATGTCCGGTTGGCGCAGTTGGTAAAGACTTTAGAAATGCCCAGGAGCTAAACTTTTATCGCGAGTTCGAACCTCATTGGTTGTCTCTTTTTTTGGTTTTCTTTTTCAACTTCAGCTCGGCCGCAAATGAATTGTAGTATATAGGCAGGTTTGTTATAATATTTTAGTAGAAACTGTGAAGAATAAGAATGCATTTTTGTCCTGTTAAACACGAAGTGTGTAGTTAAAAAGTACTTGCAGTATTAGTACGGTGAACAAATACTTCGTTTACAAACTTATTGACTTACTTCAATTTGACAAACATGAAACAACTACTTGCTCTTTTATTATAATTCTATGAGGTGTACGTTTCTCCCAATATTTTGTCAAGCCTCACACACTCTTTTCTTTGTATCATACGATGATGTATGCTCATATTGTCATGTATATGTACTGACTTGAGAAATAAACATTGTATTGTATTGCCAACTTATCTGATGGCCAACTACACAAATGTAGCTAAATATGGCTGAAAATAGATGGACTTTTAATAGCGAACCAATCGTAATTACCAGAATTACGACGAAATGTCTGAGACTATTCTTTATCATGCTTATTACATGTAAAGATATACCGAACGATAAAAATGATAATAATATAAGCACTAAATCTAGTATAATCTTTACAAAAACGAAAAAAGAAAATGACAAAATTGACGAAATTAAAAAAAAATAGAAAATAATTTGCGAAAAATTACTAAATCGCGGTCTCACACCAATAATTACACACCGATAGACAACATCCTTACCAACTGCGTTACGCCGACAGTTAATGTGCAGCACGAAATTTGTAAGTCATATAGTTAGCGATAATTTGACAACGGTTCTACACCATAAAAATGGACTCGACCACTGTATCACTCTACAATTATGCTAACTGAAGATTTTCATATAGTCAAGGTCGAATATTGGACGATACCATTGTAAAGGTAATCACTGCAAATTGATTGCTAAAATCATTTTAAATCCGTAGTAAAGTGCCATTCACTTGAACCAGAGTCGTGGTGTATTGGATAAGGTGGCTTGTACATGCTACATACATAACAGTTTTACAAAATGAAGCAGATGTGAGTGGTTCGACCTCAGTCAATAGCACTTTCTTTTTAAATTATTATATACATTTATTTTTTATAATTTATTTATTGAAATATGTTTGTTCTTGTTACATGTACGAGTATGTATACACGATGAATAACACCTTTTTTTAAATTTATTTTCAAAAGAGAAAAAGGAAAGAAGAAATGCATTTGTTCTCTGGGGTATTCCTCTTTTTTATTTCTTGTGTACGAAATTTTATTTTATTGCACGAAATCGCAAATATAAATGTAATTTCAAAAATAAATATGTACTATATAGAGATACTTAACACCTGAACCGGTTTCTACTTATATTATTACTCCACAATTGAAATATATAAATCCTAATTACCTATGTGAGGTTATTATATTTTTGTTAATTTGACGGAACAATTTAAATATAAAAACATATGCAACATTATTTTGTTATCGATATATATAAAGTTAACTTTTTTTAAAAATGAAAAAAAGTTGAAAATAAAAAATGATGTCCAACATCAGACACATTCCTCAATAATCACTAGCTTTGTGCTTTACCAATTGCGCCACAGAGGACAGTGATTATAAAGATTCATAGATTGTTCTATAGCAAATTATAATAGTATTCTTGTTACCTAAACATGTATAGATGGGATCTTCCATGTGAACAATAACATTGCTGACCTAAAAATTGAACTATACATGATGTATTTTGTATGAATGTACACAAATGAGACGGAAATAAATAAACACATGCTTTTCAGTAATAATGTTCGGTAATTATTTATACATCGTATAATATATTTGTTACCGCCAAAGTTGTTTAATGAAATTACTTAATTGACGACAAACATGTATTATGTTTATGTCATATACTATTTTGACTTGTAAGTTATAAACTAGGATACAGTAATTAATAAACGTAATCATTTTGAGGTTTCTTGTTAAATTAATTCTACAATCTCTTCAACGTTTGTCACTGCGTTCACAATCGTGTTTAAGGCGAACATACAGTCATGCAAATCCATTTTGATATTTGTTTACTAGTACATTGGTAGAGGGATTGGAATAATGACCTTGAATCTGCAAAGACATCATTGTGTGTGACATAAACATTACATACATGTAACTACTTCGATTAACTTCTTGGCCCGTTATCATAAATAAACCCAAAACAAAAATTGGATCAAACATGATTTTGGATAGACAGATGGGTAATATGGTCACAATAAATCGCGATTTGGAGAATGAATATTGCTTTTAGTAAAAGAAAACATCTTACACTTAATTCATATAATACAACAACGTCTTTGCATTACAACATTTTATTCTGTGAATACAAGAATTATGACAAGCAGTTTATGGTAACGCGCATTGTGAATTATCAGCGATTGTAAGTGATGGGTTGTTACATTTAGCCTTTGACAATTCACATCTGAAAATATAAAGAGTTAAAATGAACATTTAGGTATGGCAAACACAAAACATAAATAAATCATATATCCTGTTTACTGAGATAAAAGAATATACATTATATAGAAGAAAATTGTATGACATATTATTGGCTCATAAAACAAAATTCGGAATAAGTTAGACTATTACTGCAAAGATCACTTAAAAGCAAACTTATGAAGTCATCGACGATTACTAGTATATGTGTTGCGCTCTCTTCAAAAGCACACGGTAACATGACACATAAACACAATAACATAAATCTTTGAAAATTACATTGTTTTGCATTATATATTCAGAACATTATTAACACATACAACGTAATGACTGAATGTATTAGTTTTTTGTTGCTGTTGTTGAAATATTAACCACTCGGTCTATAAATCTTCAAAATCATTGCTGTCTAGCAGCCTGTGTGCACCATTATTAGCCACCAAGTTAACAAAACCAACCAGAATCAAGAAAACTATTTGATATGTTGAGCCTCGAACATATAACATTGCTACTAGGACTAAAGTAATTATTTCCTATTAGTGTATGTAAACATATCAAACACGTACTCGTTTGGATACAGTTGTCCGTCTGTACCGCATATGATTTTGAACCCATCAGTGCACGAGATAGTACCAGCATTTTGACAGAACACATTTTGTAGGATAGAATTAATTGGATCTGTTGTTGTTGGCATTGCGGTTATTGTAGCAGGAGCCATTGTTGTTCCTGCAGGAGCCATTGTTGTCCCCGCTGGAGCTTTTGTTGTCGCTCCAGGAGCCATTGTTGTCGCTCCAGGAGCCATTGTTGTCCCCGCGGGAGCCATTGTTGTTGCAGCTGGGGCATTTGTGTTGCCACTTGGAGCCACAGTAGTTGCCGCACATTCGCCATGATTGACAACGGTCAATTTGGGGTCGTTGTGGAGGTACTCACACATTGCATGTGTGAAGCGGCAACTGAAATGCAGATAAGACAGTGGTGCCACAAAAAGTATAATCAAAACGAGTTCTTATGAATGAACAGAAATTTTTGTTGTATCATTAATTAAATTTGTCTGGGGTACAAAATACAGGTACTAAAATTTAATTCCGTTAAGGCCAGTTTTTTTCATTCGTATACTGACAGGCAGTGTTAATGAATTCAGTCCTAGTACTATACTTCTGCAAGTAAATGCCAACATATCCAAATGCACAGAGGTGGAGAGCGAAGGAGCAACACCTTAATCGTCTCGGAGAACATGGGTGGCGCTTTGGGAGCTAAAATTCACGAATCTTAGTTTATAGACATTACGCTCTTCCTTTTCACCTAACCGGACGTCTTTCTAGAACATGTACATAAACATGCTAGTCATAAATCAATCAAACCAAATGCATTAAAAAATTATGTAGTATCATATACATGTACATACATACAATAACGTTCAACAATGACACATTAGAGTACATGGAATATGTCATTTATACGATACTAATTTATGTACTACACTTTACATTCATTTAAAATGCGCACAAAGAATTTGTTATAATGTTGCACACATTGATGTTTTGGTTCTTGTTGCTCTTAAATTATGCAACCTAAGATTCTTTGTTTATATCTACTGTGTCGTTTGTCCATTGACTTAAATGACCCATACCATTTGAAGTACAAAACAAGCATATGCATGTGATTAAATAGCTAGGAAACTCACTGATTTTCGTAAGTGATTCCATTAGACGCACACACTTTTTCATCTCCTGTAATTACGTGTTTTGTACAATCAACAAGCAGAAGTTCCAGACACAGTTTGTCGTTGTAATGAAGATCAATGTTTACAATAGCAGCATCTACTTGATCAGGAGAGACACCACCGCCCGAACCACCATGATGATTGTTGTTTGGTCCATGGTTCTGTCCAGCAACAAGACCAATTACTGTGATAGTAATAGTGCAACTCAATAACGGTGAACAGTTTTAATAAATTGAAACTTAGTTTCAAACAGTAATAACTGATTTCAGCTGTTTTATATAAAAAAAACAGAAACCTTTTAAACCGGAAACGGGATTTTCGCGGATCCAATAAACGAAACACTGTCTTAAATTGAAGGAATTATAAATGAAGGGTAAATAATAAAACTTTGGAACAAATAGTGTGAGGTATAACTAGTAATCAGAATACAAACCGCGAGTAGAAAGGGAACAAATTAACCACACTAAACTGTGCTCGGAATTATACTCACTCATATCAAAATCAAACAATCCTATGTTAATGATCATTACAATTACAGAAATGAATAAAATAAACATAATAGAATAATACAAACCTAAAACGAAAACCACAAATATTCCAGTCATCTTGCAGTACAGCTATATATCCAATGCTTGCAAAGTTGTAAACTTCGTCTATTATAATGACATTTATATGACGTCGTAGTTCAAGATCATGATTGAGATAAGAAATCTAGATTACTTGAGCCCTTAAATCGTGATTTGTATTACATCAACAGATTTTTACCACCATGTGTTTATCATAACTTAAAAGATATCGAACAACCTGTTCAATCTCATGCGATACACACAGACAACGATATGTTAAAGTATGTGGCTTGGTTATTAAATATCTTACTAGATATCAAACCTTGGCGTGGTTTCCGTAAAAATAAGCGATTTTGATTGGCTATCAAAATTGAATGGGGTGCGTCAAATTAGTTGATTTCATGAGACGGTAATGATCCGACACTTTAATTGTTAATTGCTCAGGTGTCAGTTCCCTGCTTTATACATTCATAGTCATTTTAAGGCTACCTGTTGTAATATATTCCTATATACAGAGTATATATATTATATATATATATATATCGTTGTTAAAAAAATGTTAATTACGTGCGATATAGGTTTATAGAAGACCAATCAAATGTTATATTTGTTTCAAATTATTTGCACTGCACTTTGGGTTTATTCTATGGTTTAGTTTTTAAATCTATAAATTGGTGAAACTTGATTTGACCTGACATCCAAGCCAGATTATTTAAGTAGCTTACTAGTATCTAGTTCGAGAGAGATTTAAGGCGTGGTGAAGATTGTTTGGTACGTGCAGCCTGAGGAATATGGGAAACCTTGTATATATGTTACAAACTGTAAACCCAGTCTGGTACATGTTCCTCGTACAATCTGTGGTACTTTGGACAGCTAGTACAATTGTACACAGATGACACGAAGCTTGTATATAAAATGACACGGCCAGACTTTAGATGTTGTCAAATTTGTTTTGTTCATCCAGGCGGTGGAACAATGAGAGCTTGTGTAGATGACACAATTCAGTCGAATATATGAAGGCCACACAGTCTGCTGAACCACGGGAAGCATATAGATGTACCAGTACCACTAACTGAGCGCAAACCTTTCACTTGAAATTGTAATCATGTTCTATGTCTGGATAAAGTTGTCCTGGTCTAATGTTGTCCAGTGCTTGTTAAGTCATATCTGTAACGGATTGTTTAACTTAGTGAATATTATGTATGTATGTATCTCTACTTCTACTTTTTTCTAAAGCTTTAACGCTGAACCTTCTTTTTAAAATCAAGCATGATTGACATACAATAATTTTTACTGCATTGTCACTAAGAATAGACTCAATCAAAATAAAATACTGTGCGTGTATTAGGTGTATATATTTATGTTATTACAAAATATGCATTCGTTTATGGCATTTGTATTTCAAACTGTTAGGCTAGGGCCAAAATCGTGACAGGAAAAGGACAAAACGCTAATTATTTACATTCATATCTATTGTGCAACTGATCTGCATTAATTGTAGCTTCGTCTCCTCTATTTGATGACAGCCACAAATAAGAAAACAACAATATAGTCATCAGCAGCAATTATATATAGCTACAACAACAACAACTGGAACATGAACAAGAGTGGGAAGTCCTTTTATCTTAACCACCTTTCATTCGAAACTGATATGCTATCAGATAATATACATTGCATTTGACATCAAGACTTTAACAGGACAAGTATTTCAATTCTAGCACTTTAGCTTAAGAATGGAGTTATTCTGTACTGCTGTCGGAATATTTTAGTATTGGTAAATTTAGTTAGTTCATCACAGAATTTATGAATTTAGATGATTATCTCAGAGAAGTAATTGAAAAACTGAAGGCGACGAAATCGAAAGCGCTCAAGAATGCCGAAGACGAAATCAAGTCACTCACAGCACAAATTGACGAGATGGGAAAAGAAAAATGCATCCATAGAAAAGACTTAGACCATAAAAGATATAAGTATGAGGGCATTATGTAAAAAAATCATTTTATTTAAGAACAAATACGACCTAAATTTCAAATTGATAACTGCTTTTATTAGTATAAATATGTCATCTGATCTAATACTGGTGTGTAAACCTTACGTGGTACCCAAGAGACTAAAAACATATTCATGTGGATGGTTACTTGACCAAAACACTTAACCTTTTCTTTTATATTTTGTAATGGACCTTTCGAAGTACTTCGAAGCTAGGAACTACAGTATCGGCACCGAAAATAGGGTCCGTCGGATAAGTGCAAACACAGCTATTTCTGACCTCATGAAACTTTACTGAAAGAGTTTTACAGAATGCAACGCTGTCAAATAATCTCCAGTCCATGTCTTTTAAAAAATATATCTCATACGCAAATACACACGTGAAAGCCTTTTGATATTACGAATATTTTGTTTTCAACATTTTCAGTTATACTTTCGCTGAAAAGCCGGAGTTTGCAGAAGGCCTTGGCAAGCACCCGTTAAGCCTTGGAAAAGACCAAACCATAGTGTTTGACAACGTCTTTACAAACGACATGGGTGCGGACTCATCGGTAACTGGTGTCTTTACAGTCCCGATGAACAGCACATACTTCTTTACCGCAACCGTAATGAGTCATTCTGGACAATATCTAGAATCGGAGATAGCACTTAATGGTCAGTCATTGGTTGACATGTTTTCACAAGATGATGTTTTCAGAACATGAGCAAGGAACCAACAGTGCAGTGTTAGCATTGAAAGCTGGTGACAGTGTTTTGATGCAGCACCATGGCACTGAGGGATCTAATGCATATGGTTACACTCTGGCTTTATGATATAGAGCAATCATGTAATAAATTGTTCGTAGATAAGATATGCCATATTTACAATTATCATTATTGTGTCATTTTTAAGCTCGTATGTTTTCGATGAAAAAGTCGAGCTATTGTGATCACTGCGGCGTGCAAAATCGTTCCATGTAGCTCATGACTCAGAAACTATAAGAGGTAGCAACATGAAACTTCATAGGTGGATCTATCTCATTAGGGCGTTGAACAGACGAGTGTTGGTACCGTTCTTGATCTGCCAAAAGTTAAACAATTATGTTTATGTGTCAGATAAGATTAAAGTCTTGTCTGTTGTGTAGTAAAATGTTAAAGTGTCCTTATCATCAGAGGTAATCGCAACACGCAATAGCAACGGCGTACTTGAAAAACAAACGAAATCAACCGGTATTTTCAAAATGATATCATGCATTGTTTACATGCTGCATAAGTGATGAACATGAAAATAAAATGATAACAATTTTTTTCTGTTACATAAACACAAAGTAAAGCATTTTAGACAGAAAAACAACAACAATGGATGAACTATACAGTTATAATAAACTTAGGCCTCCTTAACAGATATTTTATGTAGAGGTGGGGAGCATAATTATGCCGGTGGAGGGGGGGGGGGGGGGGTCGAGGCTTTCCGGATTTTGTATCTTCATAGTTCCTGTTTCCTAAGTTATCTCGCGCTATAACTCTCGACGTGACGTCATCACGTGACGTCGATGTTTGTCGCTATTGATGTTGAATTATTGTCCTGACATAGCTCATCTTTTTCAGGCGATTTTAAGTTAATTCTCTTAATAACGGAAGTGTTTCGGTTATAATCCCTTTCAATGACCCGCATCCTGTCATTACCATGACGGGTTCAAAACTTCAATCACCGCGGCGCTGGTGTGGCTAGCCGGCTTTGATTTCAATAGTTTCTTTACACCACTTAGCAGTGGAATACGTGGAGTTTTAGACAGCTTTGGTTTTGTTACTGCTGCCATGGACTGCAAAGTTGGATTTACATTATTTTCAGATTCATCGCTGATAATTCTTAGATTTAAATAGTTCTTATCTTCGGACTTTTCATTCGTACGACTTTCAAGAAATGTTAAACATTTCGAATATCACCCATCGATCTTGAACTTCTCCAAGGCATGGGTGGAATAATACATGTGACATCAGAAGCTCTCCGATCACGTAGTTTCTTAAAAAGGCGTCTCGTAGCAAATGGGTTCCGTGCGTCATTCTTGGCTTGAAACTGCCTGATTTGTCCAACCTAAAAGGGAGATATATACAGTAAATCCCATGAAACCGGACTCCCGAAGAAAACGGAATTCTCTGAAAATCGAAAAAAAAGTACATGCTATTTTCTTCATAATTTATAAAAACAATCTATGAAAACCGGAATTCACAGGAGAGTTTGTTTCTGACTTAGTCTGGAAGAGTTCGATTTTCATGGGATTTACTGTACATATAATTATTTTGTTTCTATTGACCGTATTGTTTGCACATTCTGTGTTTGTATTAAGGGAACTTGACTTATGTTCAGCATTATTACCAGATTGATGTTAAAGATCAGCCATATAGTTAATCAGAAAAAATACACCGCTATTTTGCCACCTATGATTATAACGACCAGTCTGCGCTTTTTAGACTTGTCAAATAGGCCCTTTTGTGACTAGTCATTATGGGCGAATGAAGACTGGTTGAAGACAGTAATTTTCGATAGGTCAAATACTTTAGAGCCTGAAAGATTTTGGTCAACCCCGAGTTACTAGCCGTTTATGTCAGAGGTCATGTGTGAACAAAAACAATTCTAGCATAACTTTTGTTTTAATAAGTAGAGCTAACCGACCTCCACATGAAGACAACATTCGATGAAATGTCCATTTTTATGTCCCGTATCGTCTGTCTGTTTGTTTCCACCAAATTTTAACCTTGCCTTTAAAATCGAAACGCTTCCACATTACAACCTTTAAAGGGCCTGTGAATTTTAAAGTCAGTAGCTCAAAGGTCAAGGTCGCTCTGATGGGACATTGTTTTCAGTTTCAGTTCGCTGAAAATGAAACTGAAGGAACATTGTGTTAAAAAAATTATATTGTTTCTCTTTCTTTTGGTGACCTTAGTTAAAAGTTCTATGGTCTACACCAACATCATGAAACAAATTAATGGTTGTCAGCAACTTTGGACTCAAATCATCCGAATCTGCGGTTATTACATGTGATTTGTGCCTAAGCGAACATAAGTGTATCTACAAAAATATGGTTAAACTTAGTTTAATAATAATATAGTAATTTGAAATAAATCTCCTCGGTGGCATTTTGACAAAAAGAAATCTGAAAAGTAAGTTTTTTTAAAGTTCCAGGAGTTTATGATTTTCCACAATTACACCAAACTTATGAAATTTTGTGGATGTCTCGAATGATATATTTGGTCGTTTTTAAAAATGGTGTATAATTGAAAAGTTTAAAAACACAAACGGCTTACCTGCAAACACTCAACTATTTTGTTAATGATATGTTTCTGTGCATCACCTGCATCATGTAGAGCTTCGCCAACAACGTCTTAGCTTCCGTTGTCTTGTTGTCATGTATATATGCTTGTGCATAATTATGCAACACCTGAAATAATACAGTCAACATGTGAATATAAAAGCCACCCTTTGGAAAGACAAAATGTGGAACTTTTTGACGGATGACATTTATACTTCTATAGCAATGGAAGAACGGAAGTAAAATCTATAACTTTGGATCAATAATATTTCATGTCTTTCAATTGGTTGGGTGTATTTTATATGCATTTATATGTGTCGGTAATATATACTGGCAACATTTGAATATCCACATGTAAACCAAGTACATGCTTTTCAGTAATAATTTATACTTGTATAATAGTTGTTACCGCCAATTTGTTTAATGTAATTAATCAATCAATAAAATATTTTGACTGCATATTTTGTCTTGTTAATTGAATAATTTAAAATGTAATCAACAAACATTTTTGTATTTTTAGCCGCATTTTTTAAATTGGACTTACAATCCTTTCGAAGTTTCTTACTACGTTCACAATCGTGTTTTAAGGTTCTCATCTGTACACAAGTACATTTGTGTAAGGATTGGAATAATGGTTCTGATTCTGTAAAGTTATCATCATGTGTGACATAAATATTGCATACGTACTTTAATTAAGCTCGTGTTTCCTTATTAAACATACCGAAAACACAGATTGAAACAAACAAACAGACAGACATACGGATGGATCACAATCAGCCGCTTTTTGGAGAACTACAGAAAAACATCTTTAACTTAATTAATGTAATCCAAAAGTAACAACTTGTTTGTATTTTATAACATTTTATTCTGTGAGCCCATAAATTATGCCAAGCAGTTTATGGTAACGCGCAGTTTGTATTATCAGCGGTTGTAAGTGAAGGGTTGTTACATTTAGCCTTTGACAATTCACATCTGAAAATATAAAGAGTTAAAATTCGTACAATCAAAACAGGAATAAATCATATGATCTGTGTCACTGATATAAAATATTATACTGAACTAAAAAACGGTTTGATATATTATTGGCTAATAAATACAATGATTGCGGTTTTCTGGAACACATTTGGGATTATTAGACTCTGCAACTACAAGAAGAGTGTAAGAAGCTGCTGAGCTATCTTTCCTCTTATCTAGACCATGTCGGCATTGACGGTTATATGTGTTGCCCTCTATACATATACACACAGTATTCAAATGTACACATAAACAAAACGAGATAAATCTTTGAAAACTACGTATGTTACATTATACATTCATAACGTTATTAACACATATGCATAACGTAGTGACTGAATGATTCTGTTTTTCGTGCAATATTTACCACCCAGTCTATAAATCCTCAAGGACATTGTTGTCTAGCACTCTGTGTGCACCATTATGAGAATTAAGCAAACTATTTGAGCCACGAACATGAAACATTAGTACTATGACAAAAGTAATCATTTCATATCAGTGTATGCAAACATTTTAAACACGTACTCGTTTGGATAAAGTTGTCCATCAGTACCACATATGAGTTTGAACCCATCAGCGCACGAGATTGTAGCAGCATTTTGACAGAACACGTTTTGTAGGATAGAATTAATTGGATTTGTTGTTGTTGGCATTGCGGTTGTTGTCCCCGCGGGAGCCATTGTTGTCCCCGCGGGAGCCATTGTTGTCGCGCCAGGAACCATTGTCGTTGCTGCGGGAGCCATTGTTGTCGCTCCAGGAGCCATTGTCGTTGCTGCGGGAGCCATTGTTGTTGCTTCAGGGGCATTTGTGTTGCCACTTGGCGCCACAGTAGTTGCAACACATTCACCGTGATTGGCAACGGTCAACTTAGGGTTATTGTGGAGGTACTCACACAATGCATGTGTGAAACGGCAACTGAAGTACAGAGTAAGATAGTGATGCTAGAAAAGATATGATTAAATCAAGTTCTTACGAATAAACAAAATATTTGGTTGTATCATTAAATAAATCTATCATTTGCCTGAGATACAAAGTGCAGGTACTTAAAAACTTAATTTCGTTAATTTGTTTGGGCTTTAGGCCAGTTTTCTTCAGTAATTTATCCATATACAGACAGACAGTGTTTATGAATACATTTTTGCCAACTTCTCCAAATAAACCACTAAAAACAGAGGTGGAGGGCGAATAGGTAACACGGAATTTCTTCAACTTAATCGTCTCGGAGAGCAAGTGTCACACTTAGGGCTTAAACTCACGAACTTTTGTACACTTCACGCTCTCCATTTTAACCTAAGTGGACGCCTTTCTAGTACTTAATATGCCAGTCGTAATTTGATCAAGTCAAATCCATCCATCCATCCATACATACATACGTTCAACAATGACACATTACAATACATTAGATATGTCATTTAGACGAGACTATAACTATGTACATGTTATGATGTATGTACCATACTCCAGTTAAAATGCTTTTAAATGTTCATGTTATTTATACTTGTATTTATGATATGTTTCTGATGTAGACTACCAATATGTACTTTGTACACAATAAAGTATGTTCTGTTTGGTTATTAAGCAATGTGCTACAATGTTGCACACATTGATTTTCTGGTTTTCTTGTTGCCTTTAGAATCACACAGCCTAAGATCCTGTGTTTATTTCTACTTTCACGTATGTATATTGGGTTAAATCGCATGACTTGAATAACCCATTCCGTTTAAAGTAACAAATAAGCCTTAATTATAGTTTATATCCAATCACATGTTTACGATTAAATAGCGATCAAACTCACTGATTTTCGTAAGTGATTCCATTAGACGCACACACTTTCTCATCTCCTACAGTTACGTGTTTTGTACAATCAACAAGTAGAAGTTCCAGACACAGTTTGTCGTTGTAATGAAGATCAATGTTAACAATTGCAGCATCTACTTGATCAGGAGAGACAGTACCACCATGGTGATTGTTGTTGTGATGTCCATGGTTCTGCCCAGCAACAAGACCATTTACTGTGATAAGAATAGTGCAACTCATGGAACGGTGAACAGTTTTAACAAAATGAAAGGTCTTAGTTTCAAATACATGTACAGTACAATCTCTCCATAGCGGCCTTCTCTTGAGCAACACCCTCTCTGCAACAACATCATGATTTTCCCATTGCACGATTTAACTATCAATTTTACCTCTCCAGAGCAACCTCTCAACAACACCGTAATTTTGCTAAAACCAAAGAGCGTTGTTTTGGAGAGATTGCACTGTAATGATATCTGACTTTAAAGCCCCATTAGCTTTTCGCAATAAAATATTTTATGCAAAAAACAAACAATTGCTGATATTACCGATGAAATAATTAAGCCCCTTTTCTTCGAAAAACACTCATTTCGCTGTGAATTCTGCTTTTGTAAACTTGAAATATATACACTTCATGACGTGTGCATAATATGACTGAGGAAAAACACAGCTGTTTTTTTCGTGCTATAAAGTATGCACGGGAGGAAAACACACCGGATTCCTCTGTTATAGAACAAACAGAAACTATTACGACCGATACATTTATATGATTATGGGACTTTAACTATTTGTCGAGACTTTTGTACACTATTTTAGAATTGAAGGAATTATAAATGAAGGGTAAATAATACAACTTTGAACAAATAATGTGAGTTATAACTAGTAATCAGAATACAAACCGCGAGGAGAAAGGGAACAAATTAACTACACTAAACTGTGCTCGGAATTAGATTCACACATTTGCATTTTCAAAATAAAAACATCCTTTGTTAAAGATCATTACAATTACAGAAATAAATAAAATATACATATTATTATAATGCAAACCTAAAACGAAAACCACAAATATTCCAGTCATCTTGCAGTACAGCTATATATTCAATGTCTGCGAAGTTGTTGACTTCATCTATTTTAATGATAATAATATGACGTCGTAGGTCAAGATCATGATTGAGATAAGAAATTTAGATTATTTGAGCCCTTAAATCGTGATTTGTATTACATCAACATATTTTTATCATCAAGTGTTTATCATAACTTAAATGATATCGAACAACCTGTTCAAACTCATGTGATACACACAGACAGTAGAGCTACGACCGGGAAGTTTGTACATAAGATGACAAGGCTATAGAATTGGTCAAATTTGTTTGGTTCGTCCAGTCGGTGGAACCTGAAAAGCTTGTGCAAATGACACAAATGGTCGAGTCTGTGAGGTTAGCACAGTCTGTTGAACCAGGGGTAGCTTACAGATGCATCAATACTCCAGAGTGTAAACTTCACACTTAGAATTGGATAGGATAACGTTGTCCTTGTGTGATGTTGACTAGTACTTGTTTAGGGTTGTTTAACTTACTAGCAGTGATTATAATGTATGTTTTCTCTACTTCTATATATATATATATATTTAGTGTGTTTGCATTAAAGCTTAAACAAAGCTCTGAAGGTTCATCTGTTGTTCGGAACTACAAAGCAGTCAAAAGTTGAATTTCTTTGTAGGATGAGTTTTTGAATCCGAACGATAGTTCGCACATGAATTTGGATGCAGACTTAAGTACTACTAGCGCTTTTCTACACCCGCTATGCAGTTGTTAAAGTTGTTCCCGTTCCAAGTGCTTTCAATACTTTGATTTATGATTCCCATTTGATCACCAAAAGTAGTTCACCAAATAGCATAATACTATATAGTCTACATTACCTGCCTCTTTGTATACTCAACTTATGCAGAATGTAATATCTCGTACATTCGAAGAAAAGGTTACACGTTATAAGCATTAAATCAATTGGATACAATTTCCCGATGAACCACTTTTTAAATATCTGGTTGACACTCAGTTATCATCGCGTCGTCCATGAATTCAATGATGACTTCTATACGTTTACAATAGAAGCTAGGAACCAGACTAAATTAGCATGTAAAGCACGAGGATTATGGCGTCATCCTTCCTTGAAATGTATGTACTGATAGTAAATATTGTAGTAATCCGAGGGACAGGATTGTTTAGATTTTTTACGACTGTCTAGTATTGCTCGTTTAAGATATCGCATAGCCATCTGATTTTGACTTATATGCACGTAATATTTGAATTTGTATTTATGCCATTGAACTGAAAAAAAAATGGAACTATGTTCGTAGGCGGAAGGTTAAATTAATGGAAGCTGTTCGGTATGCAGGTTTTCAATGAGAACTGAGCGATTTCTGAAATACGGTAATAACTTTATTGTTCGTACCGAACAACAAAAATCAATCATGATGGCATATTGTACAATTGTACTGTACATAGTGTCTCTTTGAATTGATTCGAATGCGTACATTAGATATGTACATGTGTATGTTATTATAAGGTACGCATTTGTTTATGGCATTTGTATTTAAAACTGTTCAGCTGGGACCAAAACTGTGAAAGGTAAAGGACCAAACATGTAATTTGGTTATTCATTATTTTACCGATCTGAATTTAATTTTAGCTTCGTTGCCCCTGTTTGATGAAAGCTGGGACCAACATACATAATTATGTATATCGGTCCCAGAAGAAAGCCCCAAATAAGAAAAAAAACACCACACTCTTCAACAGCAATTATATAAAGCTACAATAACAACACCAACACGTGGTACATGAACAAAAGAGAAATCATTTTATCTTGACCGCCTTTCGAAATTGATAAGCTGTGAGATAATATTTGACATCGAGACTTTGACAGTTATATTGTATTTCAAGTCTAATTAGGGCGTAAAATTGAATTTCAGCATAATAATGAAAGTAGTTTGTGCAGCTTTCGTAATATGTTTAGGAATGGTAAATTTGGTTTGTTCATCACATACTGTTGGTGATGAACTCAGAGAAGAAATTGAAAAACTAAAGGTGACGACATCAAAAGCGCTTAAGAATGCTGAAGACGAAATCAAGTCAC
Organism: Lutraria lutraria; assembly: GCA_964023205.1. Taxonomy (NCBI): domain Eukaryota; kingdom Metazoa; phylum Mollusca; class Bivalvia; order Venerida; family Mactridae; genus Lutraria; species Lutraria lutraria. The sequence continues at coordinate 6,344,646 of OZ026840.1, forward strand.
TCACAGCGCGAGTTGACGAGATGGAAAAAGAAAAATGTATCCATAGAAAAGACTTGGACCACAAAAGATGTACGTATGAGGATATGTGTAAAAACTTTATTTTATTAAAAAACAAATATGACTTTAACTCAGTATTGATAATTGTTATTATTTAGAGGAACCAATGTAGGTATAAATATATCATCTGTACTAATACTGATGTGTCAGCATTACGCGGTCTCCAACGGACCCGTGGACGGTTACTTGACCGAAAACACAGGCAAGACAGGCTTCATTTTTTTCTTTAAATTTTTCTGAATAGTCCTTGTGTATTTGGAAGTAGGTAATTTGGACTTTGCTGCTATGAACTACAGTGTTCACACCGAAAATAGTGTCCGTCGTATTTATAAGTGTGAACACAACTATTCATTTCTGACCTCTTGGAACCTTATTGAAAGAGTATGACAGACAGTCAATGCAATCGTTCACGCAAATAATCTTCATGTTCAAGTCTATTTTTAATTTAGCTAATATGTTAATTTTGTTTTCAACATTTTCAGTTATACTTTCGAATCCATTTGCTGAAAAGCCGGCGTTTTCAGCAGGCCTTAATAAACATTCGTTAAGCCTTGGAAAAGACCAAACCATAGTGTTTGACAACGTCTTTACAAACGACTTGGGTGCGTACTCACCGGTAACTGGTGTCTTCACAGTCCCGATGAACAGCACATACTTCTTTACCGCAACCGTAATGAGTCATTCTGGACAATATCTAGAATCGGAGATAGCACTTAATGGTCAGTCATTGGTTTACATGTATTCACAAGATGCTCAACATGAACAAGGAACCAACAGTGTTGTGTTAGCATTGAAAGCTGGTGACAGTGTTTGGGTGAGGCACCATGGCACTGAGGGATCTAATGCATATGGTTACAATTGGAGTTCATTCTCTGGCTTTATGATATAGAGCAATCATGTAATAAATTGATCGTAGATAAGATATACCATATTTACAATTATCAATATTGTGTCATTTTTGAGCTCGTATGTTTTCGATGAACAACTCGAGCTACTGTGATCACTGCGGCGTGCAAAATCGTTCCATGTAGCTCATGACTCAGAAACTATAAGAGGTAGCAACATGAAACTTCATAGGTGGATCTATCTCATTAGGGCGTTGAACAGACGAGTGTTAGTACCGTTCTTGATCTGCCAAAAGTTAAACAATTATGTTTATGTGTTAGATAAGATAAAAGTCTTGTCTGTTGTGTAGTAAAATGTTAAAGTGTCCTTATCATCAGAGGTAATTGCAACACGAAATTGCAACGGCGTACTTGAAAAACAAACGAAATCAACAAGAATGGACTTTTCATGATACCATGCATTATTTACATGTTGCATAAGTGATGAACAGGAAAATAAAATGATAACTCAATTTTTTCTGTAACATAGAACGAAATAAAGCACTTTAGAGAGAAAAACACCACAATTGATGAACTATACAGTTATAATAAACTTAGGCCTCCTTGACAGATATTCTAGGTAGAGGTGGGGGAGCATATGCCGGTGGAGGGGGGCGAGGCTTTACGGATATTGTATCGTCTACCATAGTGTCCCTGTTTCCAAAGTTATCTTGCGCTATAACTCTCGACGTGACGTCATCACGTGACGTTGCTGTTGTCATTATTGTTGTTGAATTGTCCTGACATTTCTCATCATTTTCAGGCGTTTTAAAGTTAATTCTCTTAATAATGGAAGTGTTACGGTCATAATCCCTTTCAATGAAAAATTGTGGCCTTTCTCGTTCGTTATTTTTTTCAGAAGAATTAGAAGAATCTGAATCACTGAAAGGCTCGCTGTATTCATCATCTGAAACGTCACATCCATTTTCCGATGGCGTGGCAAAGGCGGTGAGCACATCGCAAGACAATGATAAAGTTTGACCAGTAACTGTTAAACTATTTCCAAATGTTTTGCCTAAAGATTGACTACTACGAGTTGCAGTGTCTGAATCATTTTTATGCTTTGTATTATTTAATGATGATTTCAGGTCGGCAAATGTCATCATTATCGGATCCTCGTCCGGCTCTTCAAGTTGTTCTAGATCCCCCGTAGACCCGCATCCTCTCATTACCATGACGGGTTCAAAATATTCCATTACCGGGGCGCTTGTGCGGCTAGCCGGCTTTGATTTCAATAGTTTCTTTACACCTCTTAGTAGTGGACTTCGTGGAGATTTAGGCATTTTTGGTTCGGTTACTGCTGTCATGGACTGCGAATTTTGATTAACATTATTTTCAGATTCACTGCTCGTTATTCTAAGAGTTAAAGAGTTCTTATCTCCAGATTTCTCATTCGTACGACCTTCAAAAAATTGTTCGAAATTTTGAATATCACCCATCGATCTTGAACTTCTCAAAGGCATGGGTGGAATAATACCTGTGACATCAGAAGCTCTCCGATCACGTGGTTTCTTAAAAAAGCGTCTGGTAGCAATTGGGTTCCGTGCATCATTCTTGGCTTGAATTTGCCTGATTTGTTCAACCTTAAATAGAGATATAAACATCTTTCACTGACAAATACGGTAAAACCCCTGAAAACCGTACTCCCTGAAACCGGGCTCCCTGAAAAACGTAATTCTCTGAAATAACAGTTTTTTTTCACGCGCCATTTTTATTCTAGAAAAAACAACAAAGTTTTGGCTTAGTCCTGAGTGGTCCGGTATTCAGGAATTTTACTGTACTAATTGTGTCACTATTAACAGTATTTTTGGCACATTCCAGTCTCTGTATGCTATTGTTCCAGTAATATACATGTATAACCAGAATGATGTTAAAGATCGGACATATATAATCAGGAATAAAATAAGCCGCAATTTTGCCACCTTATAATTAGATGGGCCTTCTGCACTTTTCATACTTTTCAGATCGGTCCTTTCAATCCTAATATGGCTATTTATGTTTAGTACACATTGTGGGTGAAAGACGGTTGGGTAAGGACAATGATGTTTGAATGGCCACACGCTTCAGAGCCTGGAAGAGTTTGGTAAACTCTGAGTTAACGGGCTCCTGTGTAAGAGGTCACTTGTGAACAAAGAAAACTGTAGCATACATTTTGTTTTAATCATTAGAATTCCACATAAATACAACCTTCGAATTAATGTCCATTTCTATGTCCCCGTATCGATTGATTGGGGGCATATTGTTATGGCCCGTTTGTTTGTTTCTAAAATCTTTCTTTCTACAAATCTTTAACATTGCCTTTAAAATCAAAACGCTTCCACCTACAATAATCAAACTTGGTTCCTCACGACAACTTCTACAGGACCTATGCATTTCAGGTCAATTTGCAAAGGTCTTAGTATTTGCATTGTATATTAAAAATCGCGAAGCTTGATGGTCTTATACCACATCATGAAACAAAGGAATGCTTTCCAACACCGTTTGTCTGATTCAAACAAACGTGGGAAAGTTTGCAGTAACCTTCGGACTGAGTTTGACAGATAATGCAAGTTCCCTTTTTGCTAACCGAGTGGTGGTGGTTACGAAAACTTGTTACTTGGTCATATTTGAAAACTCTGTTTCAGACCTGAACTCGATTATTTAAAAAAATCCAGTAAAAGTATTGATTTTTTTTCAGTCACTAAAATCGACTACAGATTCAGTCGATTAATGATTAAATACTTGTGCACTCGATTACTTTTGATTATTTTAATTGAAATATAGAAAGACTTACCCTTTTGCTCCCATTAAACTTTGGACTTAGATCCTCCATATCTGCGGCTGACACAACACGTGCTTTCTGCATAAGAGATTTCTTCACCAAGTTTTTCGTAATAGATTTTGGTGGAGTGAAAACTCTGTCTGTTGGAATCAGCAGTGGTTTGATATGATCGACATCTCCGGTCTGTATGATAAAAATATACATATTATTTAAACATATTGGCAGTGGTTGCACGTAACATAATAAATTATATCGGTGAGATTTGACATTTGACTGAGAATATAAAGCACACCGCTTCTGTTAAAGTTACAATTGCTGTAAATAACATCAAACTAACTGTCTATCGACTTGTGTATGTTGCTATAATTCAAGTCAATGAATATAGAACTAAATATGTCATTGGCATAAACATAGTAGTACATAGCCGTTACAAATAAACTACCAAAATAAATCATACAATACATAGATCTACTTTTGCTATGATTTGTAATTAATTGGTATAAAGTGGTCAATGCATATATCATTCATGTACTAATAATCAATGTCTCTACCGAAGTGTTTCTAGCAGACATAAAGCCCTGATGAATTTAATTTTAACTCCATTGTTGTCGTCAACTTCATTTCATTTAATTCCATTATTATCTGTAATTTTTGCCTAAGCGAATATGTCTACAAAAATGCGGCTAAACGTCATTTTAATTTTAAGGCGAATATATCTGCAAACATGAGGTAAAACTAATCTTAATTTAAGGCGATATAGTAAAACATTAATAAATATTCAAAATTCGATAAATCCATACGAGCAGATTCTGAAGAAAAAATGATTATGAAATTTTTTTAACAGCTCAAGTTTTTATAAATGTTCCACTTACGAAAATTTCATGGATATATTTGGTGCACTTAAATCGTTTTAATTGAAATGTTTAGACGCATACTCGGCTTACCTGCAAACATTTCACTATTTTGTTGATAATTTGTTTCTGTGCATCATCTGCGTCATGTAGGGCTTCCGTCAATAACGTCTTAGCTTCTGTTGTCTTGTTGTCAAGGATACAAGCTAGTGCAGAATTATGTAACACCTAAAATGATACAATTAAACCTATAGTTATCCTTCAGAAAGACAATGCGAGACCTCTATTGCCAGCCCGGCTAGCTCAGTGGTTAGAGCGTTTGTCTGCAGATCGACAGTTTAGTCTAGGTTGTGAGTTCGAACCCGGGCGAGGCTCACACTGTCCGTGACAAATTTGACTAAATATATTGCATCCTATGTTTAACTGTATTCCACCTCTGAATTATGTGGGATAGCTTGGCAGAAGCTTACGGATAGAATGTGGTTAGTACTGGTTAAGGCCTGAATGAAGTCCAGGAGAGCTGGTTATAGAATAACTGCCCGCCACGATATAACTGAAATAATAATGTCTGACAGACGACCTTTGTTCGGAGGTCATTTGTTCTAAGTAATCAAATTTAAAGAACGGCTCCTTAATCACAGGGTGGTCTCTATTCGGAGGTGACCGTTAACGCAGTCTTGACTGTGGTCCATATTTTACATACATTTGTACGGAAATCAGCGGTGTATGCTTTTTGTAAACATGATTTTATAATTTACATACGCTATGAGCATGCTTTATGTGATTTACTTTGATAATTCATAAAAACGACCATTCATTAGCATTCATATTGTTGTACAAAATACTATACAGAGATCAGAATATGACAAACTGTGACCCATGTTCATAAGTCTGATTGTCTTTAAAATAATTATAGCTTCATTGTGACATTAAGGACTGTCGGTGATCCAATGGTAACGCGCTGGACTATTGAACGAAAGGTCGTAGGTTCGAATCTCGGCCCCGTATTTCGAAATTCTCAGAGACACTCTTTAAGTGTCCCCATCCAAACTACTGAGCCAAGCACTGTGTCTAGAAAATCTCAGGAAACAAAAGGTTTACACCGGTGTCGATAAACAACCAGGAAATACTATTCGAAATCAGAGTAGGGATACAAATGCCCGGTTCTCCTGGATCTACTCTCCCCTTTCTAGGGTGTGGCCATGAAATGACCATAGCTGGTTGAATGGGCCGTTAAACAACGGATAAAGATAAATTAATTGTGACATTACTTCAGGAACAACCCTCTCACCTGATAACTGTACATACGACACAACAACCCCAGGGGTTTATAATTGATATGACTGTTTTCACGCATCAGTTCTTTAGCTTTCTCTAAATCTGTGGCTGCTTCTTTGGTTCTAAAATATCAAATTAAGATTTTAACATTTCTAAAACAATGCATGTAGCTGTGTAAGTGTTTAACGCCTGTTATGATCAATATATCGGCGTGAAGTTTTCCTGCATTCAAAAACAATACTGACCTTGTTCCCCACATGTACCTCATCAATTTCTCCAGATTTATGTACCGCACTTAGGGATCGAACTCACTGTATAAAACATGTATATACATAGTGTCAGTTAATGGTTCGAACGCACAAATTACGTATACCATTATATACCGGAAACTAAGTTTATTCACGTGACATAATACTACACGTCGTTCGAAGGACGGTGAATAATAAAAGTGTACCTATTTCAAGGATAATGTCTATGTATTGGTACAATGGTTACAATGATATAGAATCGTGATATTTACCTTTTCTGTAATAAAAACAATGAACCACGTTGGAAATAAGCTATTGCCAAAAGCGAATCCTTTTCTACGGCATTCGTCAGGCTCTGAAATTACAGAAGACAATGCCGGGATGAACAAATAAGCACCTGTCTAATTTAGACTTCTAACCATAATACATAAATATATGTGTATTTGTAATACATATAATTATATACAACAATTCAAACTGTCATCGCAGATACAATCATGTATATTTATGCCAAAACGAATTACATGGACAGTAGAAACTTTGTTTTCAAATAAATAATAATTATTATTATAAATAACTATTACAATTATACTGAGTACCACATTTATAGAGAACTCTGTTCATACAAGAACGTACATTCAAAAGTGTTGTTAGTAAAATGCATCTACGACGTTATACATGTTTAAAACCAATATAAATCAAGAATAGAAAATATAACATTTGTTAGACATGATTACATGCTAAACACAGGTTACTACAAATCAGACCAGACATCAGGTAATAAAACGGTAAATTATTGCCTACTTAAAAAAATTCTCAAATTCTGACTGCTTCAAAACTGGCTCATTGAAATGCTAAAAAGTTTAAAACAGAATTTTAAAATTATGCAAGTTAAACAGTCACGTCTGCACTAACACTAACCAAAATGTTTTGTATAAACAAAAAAAACGTTTTAAATGATTTTTTGAAAGATGAGCGTAATTTTATCACAGCTACTAAGATCGTTCGGTAGAGCACTCAACGATTTTGAAGCTATCAACATTTTTTACATCATAGTAAATACTCGTAAGTTCATTCATGTATTAAGTACTAAGTGTTGTAACGTTGAGTATACTCCACACAACTTTTATAACAGATCAACTTGGTCTGTTCACAATATTGTGTGAACAGGACTATCACTTAAGGTGCTACTTTATTTATTTGTAGGCTTAACTTATTCTCAGATTTACATTTTATCCATAAATCGACTAAAATAATAAATTGTCGTAAATGTTCCAATGGTGTAATTCAGAAAATCTAGACGACCGATTTCAAAAATTGAACAGTGTATGTAGCCAACAGTGCCTTTCTTTTTCATTTTCTCTTGATGAACATTTTCAATAAATATTTAAGTGGAACATGCCCTTTTATAGTTTTGGCTCAATACTTACAAAAAATGACTGTGTCACAAGTGTGTTTTCGTGATCGAACTATTGATAATATACGGTCCGCCAATGCCGTTTGGGATAAGACAGTTACGTTTTTTACTTATTGCACATTATTTACATAAGTATATCAATCAAAATGTTTATAATAATTACAAAAAAGTGTTGTATGCAGTGAATACGTAAAAACATGACATATTTACTGCATACCGCACTTTTTGTAATTATTTTTCGCCATGATTATGGCTGTAATTTTTAACTTTGTTAACGAGAAGAGTCGTAACTAAGGTTTAAGAACTTGTGGCACGACCCCTTTGTTAATTTTGTAAATATTTATTCTATATGTAATGTTATATAAAAGTTAAAGCAATAACATATACAGTGCAACCTCTCCAGAGCGGTCCTCTCTTGAGCAACAACCTCCCTTCACCAACAGTATTGTGTTTCCCACTGTACGATTTAACTATTAGAGCAACGTATAACCTCTGAACGACAAAATAAGTTTGCTTCTTCCAATGGGTGCTGCATTGGAGTGGTCGCAATGTATATTTAAACTAATCAGTTTGTGCGTAATTTTCAGTCCCTTAATCAGCTACTAGTAATCAACTCGTGGCCAATTAATACAGCTGTGAACCAGGACATAAGGATAACGAAATGTTGTAGTCTAGTCACGACTGGCTATCCTAAACATTTTTTATTAGAGATAAGCTTCGTTAACATATTATGCGCTTAGATATTGGTCAGAATTAAATACACCGCGTTTATCATATTAACATCTTGTTTTATTTTTTAAGTCCAGATTTGGTTATATTTTTATATTCTAAGTCCTAGCGTAAGCATTATGTAAATACACACATAATTGTAAACGTCAACATCAGATTATGTAAATACCAAATAGTCTATAATAGGTACAGATTTCAATGACGCAAATTAAAAAAGCATACACATTATATACATTTCTGTGTGGTAACTTTTTTGCCAGTGGCTATATTTCTTATACATAATATTTCCTAAACCAACCAGGACGTATTTTTTTCACATACCAGTACCGAATGTACAGGTAGTTCAAAATGAAATTATTTTTTTACATTTGACAGAAACTTCACCAAAGAATTTCGAACTCAAGATATATACATTGGTCAGTGCATGTAAAAATAGTTTTGCCTGTGAATAGGTATTCATATGAAGAAACACGGTACTCAAATTTACTTCTATAAAACTAAGAAATCAGTGTTTTAAGACAAAGGGGAAGGCACAGGAAGCTGGTAAACCGTATGGGGTTAAACGAAAGAGACAAATTTTGGAAATATTGATAATGCAAACAGGAGAATATTTTTATGGGACAAAATTGATATAGCTTATTTTTCGAGGGAAGGCCCTGACTGTCAGTGTCTCATTCTCAGAAAAAGAAAACTCAGGAGCGAAAGCATCATGTTGACTCGAGCACTCTTGAAACTACATAATCCAGTAAATAATGGCCACATTATGCGATACTGTGGAATCATTAATTTTCGTTGGGGATTTAATTTCGTGGATTTCGTGGGTCGACTCATCCACGAAATCAAATCCCCACGAATTTAAATGCAGAGATAAGGCACTTCTTTTCAAAAATCTAAAACTACGAATTTATGTCCCCACGAAATAGCCATTTTAGTAGAAACCACGAAAATTGAGCCCAACGAAAATAAATGAAAATACAGTATTGCCATTCCAAATGGTGGCCTTTGTTAACAGGTTTGTCAATACACGTATTCCAGGCAGCGTCAGTCCAACAAACCAGTCTGAAATAATTCATGTAGCTGTAACTGGTTTAAAGAGTGATGGAAAGTCTTAACACTATATGTGAAAGGGACTCGATGCATGAAATTAGAGACCTGTCATTTACTCTTCACGTAATGTCTGAAATGTGGATATATCTAATATTAATATATGTACAGTGAAACTCGGTGCATTTAGTAATGGTTATAATTTATTTAGAAAATTCTTTGGAATTGATTCAAATAACTCGGGTAAGTAATTCAAGGGGTGAGAGGGAGAAAAAAATATACAGTCAACCATGTGTTAGCGGCCACCTCTCAATAAAGAACACTATGTGTATGTAGTTGTGCTTGTGTAAGCATCCACCTGTGTATATAGTTTTTTTTACAAACCGTTGTTGATTATTTAGAACAAAATGACCTCCGATTATAGGACTACCTCTCAATAACGGCTACGTACATGCATTCTGTATTTCTTAAATGTGGCTTTTGTTCGCAGGTTTTACTGAAGGTTAATTGTCATTAATCGATTATTGAATAATGATTATCGGGCTACATAATGCTACATTTAGAAACAATCATGTGCACTCTTTATAATTTATTTCATAAAAATCAACAACAAGTGCACTCTTTATGGTTTAGTTTATAAAATCAACAAGTACACTCTTCATAGTTTAGTTTATAAAAATCAACAGGTGTACTCTTTATGGTTCAGTTTATAAAAATCAACAAGTACACTCTTCATAGTTTAGTTTATAAAAATCAACAGGTGTACTCTTTATGGTTTAGTTTATAAAAAACAACAAGTGCACTCTTTATGGTTCAGTTTATAAAATCAACAAGTACACTCTTCATAGTTTAGTTTATAAAAATCAACAGGTGTACTCTTTATAGTTTAGTTTATAAAATCAACAAGTACACTCTTCATAGTTTAGTTTATAAAAATCAATAGGTGTACTCATCATAGTTTAGTTTATAAAATCAACAAGTACACTCTTCATAGTTTAGTTTATAAAAATCAACAGGTGTACTCTTTATGGTTTAGTTTATAAAAAATCAACAGGTGCACTCTTCATAGTTTAGTTTATAAAAATCAACAGGTGTACTCTTTATGGTTTAGTTTATAAAAAATCAACAAGTACACTCTTCATAGTTTAGTTTATAAAAATCAACAGGTGTACTCTTTATGGTTTAGTTAATAAAATCAACAAGTACACTCTTCATAGTTTAGTTTATAAAAATCAACAGGTGTACTCTTTATGGTTTAGTTTATAAAAAATCAACAGGTGCACTCTTTATAGTTTAGTTTATAAAAATCAACAGGTGTACTCTTTATGGTTTAGTTTATAAAAATCAACAAGTGCACTCTTCATAGTTTAGTTTATAAAAATCAACAGGTGTACTCTTTATGGTTTAGTTTATAAAAAATCAACAGGTGCACTCTTCATAGTTTAGTTTATAAAAATCAACAGGTGTACTCTTTATGGTTTAGTTTATAAAAAACAACAAGTGCACTCTTTATGGTTCAGTTTATAAAATCAACAAGTACACTCTTCATAGTTTAGTTTATAAAAATCAACAGGTGTACTCTTTATGGTTTAGTTTATAAAAAATCAACAAGTGCACTCTTTATGGTTTAGTTTATAAAATCAACAAGTGCACTCTTTATGGTTCAGTTTATAAAAATCAACAAGTGCACTCTTTATGGCTCAGTTTATAAAAATCAACAAGTGCACTCTTTATGGTTTAGTTTATAAAAATCAACAAGTGCACTCTTTATGGTTTAGTCTATAAAATCAACAAGTGCACTCTTTATGGTTTAGTTTATAAAAATCAACAAGTGCACTCTTTATGGTTCAGTTTATAAAAATCAACAAGTACACTCTTTATGGTTCAGTTTATAAAAATCAACAAGTGCACTCTTTATGGTTCAGTTTATAAAATCAACAAGTACACTCTTCATAGTTTAGTGTATAAAAATCAACAAGTACACTCTTTATGGTTCAGTTTATAAAAATCAACAAGTACACTCTTTATGGTTTAGTTAATAAAAATCAACAACCTAATCTTATTGAAATACTACACCGTGAAAAACTAGGATAAAATATGCGACGTAACTGGAGTCATATCAGATGTAAGAATACAATGTGATACACACGTACAATGACATTTTAAATCGTTGGTGGTTTGTAATGTATCTGTGCCCAAATAAACACATTTTCTATTCTAAGCGTACCAGTTTGATTTCTATATTACATTATACTTAATATTCAGAAAGCGTTACTATGCACATTTGTCATACCCATATAACATAAAATTGCTTGAAAATATAAATACATTTGTACACACTTATTTCATCTGATAAATACTGATTGTATTTCATATATTAGCTAGGTCTTATTTACGATGACATTTCACGTGTTTACATGCAATAAAAGTGAAGTGCATTTAGTACTTCGGGTAAATTGACCAGGGCTAAGAATGCACCTTTGCGAGCATTTATTTTCTGGCGAAGTGACTCCGTTCTAAATCAACCTAATGCCGTAGAGAGTAAAATGTATGTTTTATTAAAATTGAAAAATGATTAATGTAGTGTCCATGGAAAGGTGAAAGCCCTATTTTTTTAGAGTATTAGTAACGTTACTTAAACACAAGATCTAACCTACTTCCGTAATTAGAAGCTCAAACCGTGTAAGAGGTGATTACATACATCGCTATTTATTTTAGTCTTTTAAAAGGAGCGATCGAAACTCGAGACCTGAATTCGTGAATACGATCATAATGATCCTTTCATTTTCATTTTAAATTCATTTTCAAATTCTAGTTGGTATTAGACTGTGATGATTTCTATGCACTTTTTACTTTGCAAGCAAATAGAATCATATACCATTATGTCTTTTCATATAAACAGTGATTTATGGTACGGCGACCCAAACTTTTAACTGGGGTAGGTATGTAGGTAGGTAGACATACAGTACAACCTCTGTAGAGAAACACCCTGAGGGAACTGCAAATATTGGCCTATGATGAGAGGTTGTTGCTCTACAGAGGTTACATTTATAGTAAATATCAGCTTGGGGAAATTTTGAATGTGGTGTTATAGAGAGGTTGTTGCTCTACGATGTTAAAATTATAGTAAATATCGGCTCAGGGAAATTTTGAATGTGTTGTTATAGAGAGGTTGTTGCTCTACAGATGTTAAATTTATAGTAAATATCAGCTTAGGGAAATTATGAAGGTGTTGTTATAGAGAGGTTGGTGCTCTACAGATGTTAAATTTATAGTAAATATCAGCTTAGGGAAATTATGAAGGTGTTGTTATAGAGAGGTCGTTGCTCTACAGATGTTAAATTTATAGTAAATATCAGCTTCGGGAAATTTTGAATGTGTTGTTATAGAGAGGTTGTTGCTCTACAGATGTTAAATTTATAGTAAATATCAGCTTAGGGAAATTATGAAGGTGTTGTTATAGAGAGGTTGGTGCTCTACAGATGTTAAATTTATAGTAAATATCAGCTTAGGGAAATTATGAAGGTGTTGTTATAGAGAGGTCGTTGCTCTACAGATGTTAAATTTATAGTAAATATCAGCTTAGGGAAATTTTGAATGTGTTGTTATAGAGAGGTTGTTGCTCTACAGATGTTAAATTTATTACGGTAAATATCAGCTTAGGGAAATTTTGAATGTGTTGTTATAGAGAGGTTGTTGCTCTACAGAGGTTATACTGTATAATCATATATCAATATTATAACTATGCTTATACCGAAATCAAATACAAGCTGGAATAGAATACGACATATGTAGGGTCGGCGGATTTTGAATGAGGCAGTCTTGTTATAGCAATCTAACTTTTTTTTAACTTGGCCTTACATGCTTTGTTTTAAAGAAACGGTTCTAATACGAGAAGGTCCAGTAATACTGTAATAGTATTGTTCATTTCTCACGGTAACAAAAAATGGGCGTCAGCATCAATTAATCCTTTGATGCAGAGTCGAATTTCGACGTTGAATTACGACGTTAATTAAAGAGTACATCAAATGTTATCTTGAGCAGTGTTTTCAAAACAAATAAGTGAAATCATTAAAAAGAAGTTTTCAGGCAAATATGTTCAAGATACGCCTCATATTATCACGTAGATTAAGATATTATATCCATACTGGTGTGTTTGTTTTCACGTGACTGTATACAATCAACGGTTACAAAAAATGAGTACTTTTTGTATTTAAAAAAATAGTAATCCCCTATCGTTATTTTCATGATAGTTACCTTAGACAAATAAAAATATTGAAATAAAATTTTGAAATTCTTGTAAGAGTTATTGCCCCTGTTTAAAAATAAAAAATATCAATTTCTGAAGATATTGAGCGGTGATCTGTAATATTCTTATCAAATAAAGTCGATGTTGAGTTTTGGCATCTTTTTACCGTGTTTCATCGGAATGATGTTCTTTTTCTTAAATCTTCGAAAATGTGGGTTATTCTCATAGACTCCAATGGAAAGTGTAAAAGGTTAATCTGAACTAAAAGGGTTGTCATCGTTTTTAAAACATCGCATGGAAAATCATTTTCTATCATGGAAACCTATAAAAATATAAAGATTTCAAAAATCTGTCCGCTCCCTGTTGATATATGCCTACATAACAATATGTTACGTTGTAAAATTTGAGATTTTTGGTGTAATTTTTTTTAAATTTTTTGTTGGGGGGGGGGGGGGGGTAAATGTTTACGTCCAAACATGACGTTATAACGCATTTGGGCGATATTTGTTACATCTTATGTTGATGAGCGTTTCCACGTATTTCCACCTAGTAATGGGGATATGTATTACCTAATCGGATGTGGGAAATAACTTCCAAGTTATATGTAGTTGCAATTTGATGTAACTCGACACTTTCTGCTTAATGTGGAATTAGCTGATCATTTTCGCAAGTTTGTAAGGTTCTACGAAATAAATTATTAACCAATAAAAACTCTTGTTACAAAAATTCAAATTAACTAATTGATCAATGAAAAATAGAAACTAAGATTGGAACTGACCGTGGCTTGGGTTGACATAATGTAAGTGTTAAAACGTCCATTGTTCAACAATTGTCACCTAATGTACAAATATCAACCGCTTCGAAACTGTCTGCTAATTGAGACGACAAAACCGATACAGTCCCATTGAATAATTATACCGATATATGGTGTTTGTAATTTGAACAAAAGATCGAATGAAATAACGTAACTACAACTATAGCTTACTTAAAATTAATCACACAATACCTAAAATGCATATTGATACATCAGACAACTATCAAATGTTCATAACATAGATCAAAGTTGCCATAATAATAATATAACCATAACTCATGTTTTAAGTACAAACATTTACTAAAAAACTTTTTACACAAAAAATCTAAAATCAGTTTACATGTACTAATTTTTGACATTATAGGTATAAAACCTTAATGTCAACACAAGAGATCTTTAATGTCATTAGCCAGTAGATACCATGTCATGCGTTCTTTTCTTGGGCGAACACGAAATAGTTTATTAATACAACAAAATCGACTTCAATGTTAACATGCCTAAGCTTTTGAACAAACTTTTAGTATTTAAGCACTTAATTGTAAAACAGTTCAAATATTCAAAGACAATTCAGAAATTATGATACTATCAACAACCATGCGTTTGACATGAATTAATTTTTTACCTTCAATGCGTTATCGACGTCACTAAGTTTTTCATAAGCGCAGGACATATTGTAATACATTCTAGCAGACTTGTTTACTACTTCATCGTAAAGTCCGACAGCATCCGAATATCTACCGGAGGTATGTGCAGCAACAGCAGCATTCCATATTTTCATTGCTTCTTTCAACTTAGGCTTAGCTTCCTCCATTTTTTAAAATGTAAACCTAAATCTAGGTCTAACACACAAATAACGAATTAAGTTTTAAAATAAAATCCAAATCGATCGTGTTTTCCCAAGATTTAACTTTGTAAATATCCACCCGCTTCACACCGCTACCCGACAACTTCGATCTCGTTGACAAACTGAAGTATGATTTTACCTTATACCTTTACTGAAACTAGTCGAGCGTTTATATGAATGAATATTTCAATATGACTGTCAGTATTGAAGTTTAAAATAGTCGACCTCGAATTCGACTTTTTGAACTACTTATTAAACAAATCACGTAATATAGCGAACAAATCAATTTCACTATTTATGATAAAAATATATTAAATTACATCGTTTATCACTATATAGCAAAATATATTGTGTCGAGTATCCTTTTGTTACATGTATATTAGATCGATGGGAATAAATATCGTACTTTCCGATTTTTGTATACCTGAATGACTGCAAGTATTATATAAACCCATTATATACATGACAAAATATGATATGTTTGTGGCTAGATATACTCGTATGTCTATATATAAGCTACTTAATGAAAGTATGGTCTGTTCTATTCTGTTAATGCTATTTAAATGATGTACCTGAATGCCATACTTTATTTATAACAGGTGTAAACATCATATCTTTTCAATAATATGTTAAATCATATATTAGAATTAAATGGAATTCGCAGCTAGCTGTCAATCGTGTAGCGACCAGCGGGCATAATATTATCTAAGTTGTTGTCAAAAGAATGAAAAGTTCGCTACAAAGATTTGAAGTAATATTATGAATAAAGACAGAATTCTTATTACATCACGTCTTTTGTTAAAAATCCACAGACCGATATATGGTATGTATACATTCACATAGAATAGATAAATATAGTCAAACCTACCTGTGTATACAGTGTGTAAGCGACCGACCCTCGAATAAACAACAATTAAAGAACAAAATTACCTCCTTATTATAAAGGCCACCGATCAAGTGGGGGCCACAATTTGTTTTACCTAGGGTATAGCCGGTCTTAGTTCACATGTTTGACTGTATAAGGTATTGTTTCTGCTGTAATGTTGTTGTTTTATAACTGAACTTTATTTCACGTGCCAGGGGCCGTAGGAATCGGTGAGGGAGGGCTAGGGCATGGGCTTAGCTCCTAAATAATTTTGGCTGTTACGTACAGTTCTTAAAAAGGACTATAATATATTCAGATACCTCTCTGTTATCATACAAAATCTAAAATTAGCCCCCACAATCCAAAAAATGCTTCCTACAGACCTGCGTCTGCTTAGATACATAGTTACACAATACGTAAAAACAACAGTGTTACCATTTTATTTGTATGCGTCCTTTGTTGAATAGCATACGTAGAAATGTATCCCATATTACTACTTTAACATACTCTCTATGTTAAAGTATCTCAAACTGTTTAATTGTCCAATTTTTTATTTTACGTAAGATTTTTTTTTTTGAAAAAAAAAAGGATTAAAGTATAATCCCTCCAAATGACTGCTAAATAGTCTGTCCGCTTTATTCTATTTTTTTCGTTTACTTTGTATGTATAAATTTATTTGTATAATAATTGTTAACCGGAGTGGGGGGGGGGGGGGGCTAGAGGGTTTAGTATTTGGCTGTAATGATAATTTAAAGGGGCTATTACTGACCCCCCTCGTCCGACATAAATTAAAATTAGCATCCCCTTACAATCTGATATTCCTTCTTACTGACCTGTTAATGTAGTATTATATTTTGTATAAGATGGTATACTTTTATATACTATTCTTTAGTTAGATAAAATATGAATGGGTCGTTAAACAACAGATAGATAAATTAAATAAAGAATTATTCAGTTCACTTCTATTCTGTTCTGTTAATGTGGACTGATGAAACATACGTTTGTATATGTTTTTTTTTTAAATATTGCGATCTTTAAAACGTACAGAGCGTAAAATTAGCGTACAAATGTACTTTCTTATTTTCATTTCGTGCATCGAGTGAGATGTACATGTACAATATAATAATTATAGCAAACTTTTACAGTGCCGGGTTGACAAATTGCTGGTTTATCTTAACACCTGGTGGAACTAATTTCACAAATACATGTGTACCAATATTCAGACCGTTTGAAAAGTCCCCCTGTTTATTTTATTACCTACCGTAACAAATGGCTTTAGTATCTATCAAACAGTGTCTGTTGATATACGGACCCGATAAATGATTTGATGATAGTCTAACTAATTTGCCTACCGCCTTAGGTTTGTTCTTTTGAATTGTCGCAAATACCTACAAATGCAAGGTAAATGAATGGTATAAAACATTACCATGGATATGTTAAAAAGTTTCAAACAATTTATAGTCACAACGCATTTTTTATGCAATTTTTGAAGTTACGTTGATTGTAAGCAATTTATAATACATATTGCAATTAGATTATATCTCTGGCCATATATGTATTTCCAAGGTACTTAGGTACATATTTTACTTAACTTTCATCCACTCCCTACGAACTCGAATGAACTTTAATAATCACTTGCAAACCAGGAAGTATTGTACCGTGACATAACATAAAGTATTGTGGTGTTAATTTTATGAACAAGATCATCTATGTTAAAAACTAGCCCTACCACAAATGTTAACTCGAATTTCACTTCCTACAATAGAGTCGACACAATATCGTAGGTACACCGTGTCATGACTGACATGCAAACAATATTTCCGAAATGAAATACAATGTAAGCATATACGAAGTCACATCTTTTAATGATGACCCACGTGGAGTTTGCGGGGAAAGATTTTTTCATTTATAACACAATGTCACCAGGCACGTGGGAAGCAATTTTAGATTATGGGGAGGAGGGGGGGGGGGGGGGGGGGTTAATCTTAGATTTTTTTCTGACAGCGGGGAGGGGGAATATAGTCACTTACTTACCATTACAGCAGAAACTATTTTTCTGTAGTTCCCTCGGTTCCTATAGCCATACATACACTTATACGTTGGTTCTTTATAGTAAGCAGACTTTTAAAGAACATCAATTTTAGGGTCAAAAGAAAGACTTGTAACTAACAGGCATACAATGTGTTCATACTTTTACACATATAAAAATATAACATGTTGATAACGGCTATAGAAACGGACATTTGATAGAAAAGTCTATAAACAGAATAATTTAAAACTAAATTATACCAAAAAATATCTAACACTAAAATGTCACTAAGTACCAGTACGAGCCTGTTAATTGATGGACCGGTGGTAGCAACTTGAAGCCTATATTATTCATAATAATTGAAAACATCCTAATTCAGCACATTAAGATTTTATGATCATAAGTCCGTTACCATTGTCTTTGACTCGATTTTGGTAATTCTGCAAGCAATAAATAGTACAACCTCTGTAGAGCATCCCATGAGTGAGAGCAGCAAATATTGGCCATTGTTTAGAGGTTGTTGCTCTACAGAGGTAAAAATTATCGTAAATATCAGCTTAGGGGAATTTTGAAGGTGTGGTTATAGAGAGGTTGTTGCTCTTTATTTAATAAAGTTGGATATTGTGAACAAGGGTATTATAGGTAACACCTGAGCAACGGTCCGTCTTCGGAACGCATTCTTTGGCAGACCAAATAGGCTAGAATAATTGCCAGTGCCATTATTTCTCCTCTCACGTACAAGAATAAAATACTGTTGAATCATTACTTTTCATTGGGGATTTAATTTCGTGGATTTCGTGGGTCGGCTCATCCACGAAATCAAATCCCCACGAATTTAGATGCAGAGATAAGGCATTTCTTTTCAAAAATCAAAATCCACGAATTTATGTCCCCACGAAATAGCCATTTTAGTAAAAAACTCACGAAAATTGAGCCCAACGAAAATAAATGAAAGTACAGTAGTCGTTTTACGGTTTTGTCGGCGACTCTTGTTTCTAAAAAGCACATCCCGAAGTAGGGAAATATATGGGAACGAATGGTACCTCCATAGTACAAAAGGTCGGTTTGGATAAAAAAAGAGTTATAAGTTTGCGACCATCATTCATTATTTTTGTCAAGCCAGAAGCCGTAAAAATACCAAATCTTCCATTCTTATACAAAGTATAAATTCATACTCATTACACCGAACCTTTATACAGAAAGTAAATATAACATGAATTTTAATATAGTACAAGTATAATGCATGTAATACACGGTATAAAAAATTTAGTGAATTGATTAATTTTTGTGAAGGAGTTACATTGCATGTTGTGCTGCACGCAGATACGCGGGGTGTTTACGTCATTAGGCCTTTGTAAACCAATAATACTAGACTAAGTATTTAACTGGTACATTATCCCGTATTCGTGTACCGTGGAGTGGGCGTACTTTCAAATAGCGATGTCATAATTTGGGACATATCAATACTCGGGTAGTTAAATATAATATCAGGTTGTTATCTAGAACATATTTCACAACGTTAATTTGAGTATTTCTATAAATAGTTAGATTAGTCTTAATTTCGTGGTTGTGCAGTCACGATGTGTATTATATTCAAGTTCAATTAATACAAACTGCAGTTCAAATATTGGTTTGTGAAATTATAATCATTATAATGTCTTGTCACTTAAATATGTTTTACTGAAATATGTGCAGTTAAAGTACAAATGATGACTTAGTGTGAATATACAGGCCTATCAGAATCATTTCAAACTGTGGCTTAAAACATTCTAACCCTCCCCCTGTGGTCCAAGTAATTAGACTGTTTGTGACGGCGAGACGAGACACTTTTTCGAGTTGGCCCGTTCCGTCACGATTCGCAATAGCGATTCGAAATCGGTCAACCGAAAGCCGAATAGGTAAGGCCATCCCTGTTGTCAGAAAAATCTTAAATACCCCCACCCCCCCAATCTGAAATTGCTTCCTTCGAACCTGTGATAACTTACGGTTATTGTTACATTTGTATTTTGATTTTCAAATGATAATCTTGTCCATGTTCTTTCTTGATATACAAATGTTGAACATTATAAATCACGTGACATCACTTTTTTTCAGTTTTACTTTCATTAATTACAGTTTGTCCTAATTTCTCGTCCAATGAAATGTCCGCATTTCATTTGAAATTTGAGATATATATCTCGCATAAAATGTGCCTATTTTTACCAAATTACCAACCCTCCATCACTCAGGACACCCTATGTCTCCTGTATGTCTACTCTATTGTTAACTTACAGATGCAAACAGACAAACACGTAACTTAAGAACGGAAACTAGCAGAAAGCTATGGATATTTCGTGAACATGCCAAATATCAGTGTGGGGAATCCACGTGACCTAGTGACGTCACAATAGTATCGTTACAAGCGCATTTTCTGTCATTCGAACTAGGGAAACATCACGTAAGTGCATTATTTTTCGTTTTCTTCTAAAGCCACATAACTGTTGCAACTCCTTACATAAAGGACTATCTCCGGTTCAGAATTTTGTCACTGAAGGGCCTCTACTTTTTTACTTTTCTTGTCCAAACCGTTTTCTAAAATTTTCTTGTAAAAATAACGTTCATTTTCATAACATTGTCAAACGGTTTGGACAAGAAAAGCAAAAAAGAAGAGGGCCTACAGTGACAAAAATCTGAACCGGAGGTAGCCCTTTATGTAAGGAGTTGCAACAGTTATGTGGCTTTAGAAGAAAACGAAAAATAATGGATTACATGTTGCACTCATGATATGCAGGTATCTTTGAAAATAACCAAAATTCATATCTTATGTATCTAATCCAAAATCGACGATAATGCCATACAGAATAAAAAGTGATCCTTATCAAATTTTGAGTAGTATATATCAAATCCAAGTCTTTACACCTCGCTTCGGTCAACATGTTTATCGCATAATGTATCATATATAATTATGTATCTAAAATAAACGCCAAACATTTACTACTCTTATTTCTATCATATACTCTCAGAAATAACAGTTTAACCCTGAGTGCTAACAGATACCTGTGAACAACGGAAACCTGTCCACAACAGACGAAAAACGCTCTTTAAATGACTGTATATAATGGACACGCCCAACCGCGGACACCAAAATAGTTAATCGTTTCCCGAAATGCCATATGGTCACAGAACATTACTCTTAATAATTTTGTTATTGGATATACGTTGCCAAATTCATGGGACTCCGGTGAAATGATCATGAACACTCTTTTATATCATGACTGAGAACGGGTACTGTATCATTATATAATGGACATACTATAAATGTATCATTAAGCTATTTCATCGGCCGGTATTTACTTGTATATTAACTACCCCGGTCCTGTGATTTTTTTGGCTTCACGCGAGTGAAATTTCGCTCATGCAAGAAAGATAAATCTGTAAGATCAATACTTTTGAGTCGTCAGGGTTGTCTTCGTTGGGAACGAAGTAATTGGACGCTAGGTGGCGCTCTATTTGTTTACATGTTGCGAGGAATGGCGGACGGGAGAAGTGTGCGAAATGTCAATTAAAAGTTAATTAAATTAAAACATGGATACATTATGATTATAAACTAAAATGATATGGGATTGAAAAAGAAAATATATAAATGTTACTTTTAAATTATGAGAACTTTGAAATCAATTTTAATCGTCATTTAAAGTAATACATTTATTCTGTAATTTAAATGGTGAACGGATTATAGTACAGTACTTTACGCTATACAAATAAGCCATGTGTTTACCACTTCAACAAATGTCTTACTTTGTGTCATTTGGCACTCCTGACTAAAACTGTGTAGCTGTCAGCTATTAAAGTTAATGAGATCATCAGAAGTTGCTGTAAAGTTATACAAAATGAGTGCGTCAAAACACAAGCATAAAATCAACTTTAGGAGGGAGTTGACTTTTAAGGAGAAGAAAGTTGCAGAAATAAAACGTGAAAAAATGAGAGTTCTCGCTGACGTGAAACCTGTACCAAAGTACATGATAACTGTAGACTTGTCACATGCGAGAGGTAACCTTGATGCTGTACGAATGGTTATCAAAGAACTGGAATGGAAAGAGGTTAATTAATATTGTATTTTTTGTAATTTAAAATTTTGTTAAAAATCAAGATCCTATTAAATTTTGTCTACAGACTTTCATTCTATGAATTGCATTTTTTTTGTCTACTGTCAAACCTGTGAACAAAAGTCATCCTGTGTGGCCTTTATTGACAGGTGGTCTTTATTGGGAGGTTATTTTGTTTAAAATAATCAAAGAATTGTGGCCTATGTTCGGAGGTGGATGCGACCACAGGTCTGACTGTATAAAGTTTTATAGTCGATTAATTCAGACTTTATGGTGGCATTTTGAATTATTTTTTTGATTATTGAGAAACCTTTCCTTAAAATGGGGTAAATTACATACTTTTTACTTGGGGAATTGGGACAAATACTGGTCCCAGAAATGGCAATAATTCATTAAAAATCTGAATTCATTTGAAATGTTTAAAGTTTTCAGCAGTTGTTTATCAGGCTGATAAAATTCTTTCTATTCAGTCAAATATTCTGAAGTTTCACATTTGGCTAGTATCTGAACCTTATCAAATAACATGCCATATAACAATTGGCATGAAAACACTTACATTGTTTGTTTGTTCTCCAGAGGACTTTTCATTGACTAAGTCATTCTGATACAGTGGTAAGGCCTAAAAAAACAAAATAGTTTGTTTCTGGTTACCCAGCCTTGCCCTTATTTTTCACTGCGGTCCTATGACTTTATATTTGGCCTGAGGAACAGTACACCCAATTTCTCACTTTTTATTACCTTTCCGAACACTTTCAAGAACCCCAGCCTAACTACTCTATTTTTAATGAGCATACATCTATCATTCATTATAGTTCTGTTTATTGTGATAATTAAATTTTAGAATTGGCCTAAGACATATTGAGCGAACTTTTTATGATATTTGCCATCATGTCAAAAATATCTAACAATGTTATAGTTCAATAGTTCAGTTTAATGTATAAACTTGAGGCTATCCATAAACAAGTTGGTTTACTGTTACCTGACACAAACTTTAAACAGTAGGCAATTTTTGTTAACATCGCATGGTTGTACTTAATATGACAAGCTTGAATAAAGAGCGAATGATTTTTTTTTTGAAAATCACAAACATTTTCTGAGTCTGTGATTTTTAATGAGGCAGTTGCGTAATTACACACCTACAATTTTTTGTTGGGGGCCTAAAATGAAATTTTTTAAGGCAAACAATAAACATATGTACACATGTACTATCATCGAGACAGAAAAAATGTATTTATCTAATTTCATGATACATATATATATTTCCTTGTCAAAGTACAAATATATGTTAATGCACAAGACTTGTAATCAAATAGAATAAGACTTTAAGTAAATGACAGCACCTCTTCTTCAAATATAATCTGAGACAGGAAATATGTATAGCAGGATTTTGGAAAAGGTACTGGCATCCACCAAATTGAAAGGAAACATGTTGTTTTGTTTGAATTTTGAATTTTTTACACAAGTTCAGTTTTGTATTATTGTTTTTTACATTAATTAATTCTTAAGATAAAGATATGTAACTAAAGAGTGAAAGTCATTCATGTACCTGAGTGTTTAAAGGTTGTGAAAATGTTGTACAGAAATGGACTTGTTCAATTCAGTACCATTTACTGAGAATCTAACTATATATAAATCAAGTAAAATCACTTGTATAATGCTCAAACATTACAGTTGAAAATTGCTGTGGTTCAGTGGCTTGAGTACTGGACCTGTTAACACAGTGAATCAGGTTTGAATCTCAGTCACTGCAGGTCATAACCTTCTTTGCAAATTTGACAAATGTGGAGAAGTTGCGCGTTCTTTGTGGAAGCTAGGGTACTGGTAAGAATGCAGTCCAGAGAAACTGGTCAAGTGAACCGGCCACCATATAACTGAATATAACTGAACTATCATCGAAAAACAGTGTTAAAAATTGTCTGAAATATCATTGAAAAACAGTGTTAAAAATTTGTCTTTAGTTTTGGGACTTTTTTCTGAAATTGTGGAAGATAGTCACTTCTACTTTGGATTAATTGGGAACAAGTCTTTTTACCGTTACAAGTTACATGAGTATATTATTGTATAAGGTAAAATGTCAACACCTCTACATGTAAAAAAAAATTCCCAAACTTGATACTACTGTGAAATGACTGTCAAATCTGTGAATGAAGACCACCTTTGAGAAAGGCATAATGTGGCCTTTGTTGACAGGTGACCTGTATTTTGGAGATCATTTTGTTCCAAATAATCTATTAGGGTTTTATAAGAATGGCCTTTATTCATAGGGTGATTTTATTTGTAGATGGCAGCTAGATAACACAGGTTTGACTGTACATGTAACTATGTTTTCTTAAAATTCATGTACAGTTAGTTTGTTCTGGTTATAATTCTCTCCATATGAAAGACAGTCATTCTTTGAAAAATCTAGAAACTATCGCTTAAATACTATTTAAAAGATCAGCTGATTTTACCGTGTTGTAATTCTAGATTTTTTATCATAGATTTTTTAACTATACTTGTTTAAGTTACCTTATAGTGATTTCACTTCTGTGTAAGCAGTATTTGGTGATATTGTAAGCTTTTAATTCATCAATTTTGTAACTGTCTAATTTAACGTCATTCTTTCCTTATCTATTTTTTGGTCTGCTTGGTTCATTGTGATCTCCAGTCGACGGTATTGAAACAATTAGTTGATTTCACCCTATATTCATAAGTATTATGATCATATTTCATTTAAAGTTAAAAGTCTTATACTTATGTGTAACCCAATATCTGTACTGACATGACTCTCCCTGTTATGACAACTTCCACATAAATTTTGTCTTATTGTCCAGTCACCGGGCCCAAAATATTGGGGCCGAAATTTGGCCCCTTTCTCCCTCTCCACATACACTGATACAGTCAAACCTGTGTTAACAGCCACCTCCAAATAAATATCACCTGTCAATAAAGGCCAACGAGTGGCCTTTGTTAACAGGTTTGACTGTGGTATGTTTTTTTCCCCTGAGCAGAGATTTTGTATTGCTTGATTTATATCAAGACAACACATGAATTCCCTCTTTTATAAAAAATGCAGTGAAATCCCCCCCCCCCCCCCATCTAAAGGCCTCGACCTCATACCCCAAAATGTAGAGACAGGCCTAAGTCAGCTAAATTAGCTTATAATGCCGTGTTGTCAGTTGTTTCTGGACAAACAAATTGGATCTATTCTGAACAAACATTGTTTAAAACAGCTATCCTCTTCTCTGATTAATAAAAGATGAATAAAATCAGATTGCTTATTTATTATTCATGAACATTGTTAAACAAATGCATTGACTGAACTTTTACTCCTTAAACAAACCTTTCAGTCAATCATAAATTAAACAATTATCTCTTTCATTGAAATAGATTGTCTCTCATCTAATATTACATAATTATACTTTATTGAAACTTAATAAGATGTATTAGATATAAGCGTAATGTGTTTGATATATTCAGTGGATTTTATTCATTGTATAAATATTTAATTTACTGTGGGTGTTTGAAATATGTTTTCTTGTAATTACATGCTCATTAAAATAGGGTAGATAGGTTGTGGCTTTTTTTTGCATGTTGCTCTTGAATGCGTGATAATTAAATGTAAAAAAATGAGAAAGTAGGTGTACTGTTCCAAAAAAAAAGTCTAGTATCACAGGGAAAAATTAGGGTACCAGTATTATGGTTGGGTAACAAGAAACAAGCAATTTTTTTGAGCCCTCTTTTAGTGCTGACAGTGATTTTTTCCAAAAATTTCTCACTACCCATGCCCATTAAAAGGGGAAACTTTGTGAAACAAATTTCTAAATGGGAATATATAATAACATTTATTCCTTTGGAATATGTGATTATTTAGTTGTTTGAATCATAATATAAATATTACTACACTGTAATTGGTGACAATGGTGTGAAAACTGTTGTATTTTTCTTCTTTTTACATGATCATGGGGAAAACACTTCATTTTAGGGGAAAATTCTGGCCATTTTTTGGGGAAAATGAAGGAAATTTTTCTAGGGGGAACTGCCCATATACGGTAGTAAATATAGCGAAAAAAAATCACTAGCTTATTATGATGTATACAATTTTTAAGAGGATACAAAGCATGTAACTAACTGGGAAAATTGAAATATTTTGATACTTGTATAATTATGATTTAACAGTTACAGTGGCACTTTTTACTGGCTTCAGTAATAATTCTGGTACATGTATTGTACTGCCTGTTTACAAAAATGACATTTAATTTTAATATGCCATAATAAGGCCTAAACAAAATTGTTAGTTTCTCAATTTCTGGTTACATGCTCTTTAGATATAAGATAAAATCTATAGATTGGTTGATTATCTCCAGGCTCTTGCATGAAAAGCAATTGGAAAGGTAAAAAAATTGAGAAAGTCGATGTACCATTCCTAATGGGCCTTATGAAAAGTCTAGGGTCGCTGGGAAAATTAGGGTAAGTCAGGTGACCAGAAACAAACTAATCTTTTACGCCTATAATTTAAATATTGAATGTCACCGACTTAATATATTTGTTTGTGTTTTGTATATTTTTTGGCTGTTATACATTGATCCAATAATCCCTTTTGTAAAATTAGCTTATTGTATAAAATTAGCCTTACATATTTGAAGGTTGGCCGATGAATACAAGCTTACATTGAAAAATAAACCGAGCCAATCTATAATTGGTATTTAATTATACTATGATGCATACTGGTTAAGGTTGTAATTTTTCTGGTACATCAAGATTAAGTCATTACGGGCCAATAATTATTTTAGGAAATAACAATAGTGCCCTATAATTTACAAATATGATAACTATTGACACATACCTGATCATTACGGATGATTGTAATATTGTTATCATATTTCAATTCCTGTTTTAAGTTTGATAATTTATCAAAATTTTGACCTATTTTAGAACATGTAGTAATTATGACTTTTCTTAAAGGTCATTTTCAACAGTATTTCTGTTAAATATAAAAAGGTTGGCATTTATTCAGTTTTCCTGGATTCCGTACCTGTTCTAACCGTGTTCCTTGTAAGTTACTGCCAATCTCTGCTTGAATGATCAGGGTAGAGAATGTTACACCTAAGACACAATGTCTTCAACCTAAACATCACAATAGATAATAATGGAGCCCAGGAATTCAAGTCATGCTTTTTAGGTCTGTTAAGACTTTATAGAAGGACTCGATCAATTGAACTAAGCAAATGGGTTTTGAGAACTAGTTGACTAAGGATTGATTAAAAACAATACAATGTAACTGTTGCACAAATATTGATCTTCTTTTATGTTCTGCAAATAATAACTTAGTGTGTTATCCTTCCACAGTTGTTTGTATCCGACTCTATAGCTACCATATATACCCTATCACCTGTAATTGCGAACATGAGCAAGTTCATTTTTCTTTTTTTGTGTTAACAATATTTTAACAAAGTATGGTAAGTCAAAATTTTCATTTAAATTTTAGCGACATTATTTTTAGGATAAGTCTCTGTTTGAGAAAATTATTGATCTTGTATATCAATATTAGGTCAACAAGTTTAGAAGTACCAGTAATCTTTTATGGCCAGTATTTAAGTGTCATGATAATGTTACATTTATCAATATTTTAGTTGTTTGTTTTACTTGTGTTTTAAATAACGCCCTTTAGGCCTTTTAAAAAATATGTTTGTTTTTGGTAACCTAACTGCCCTAATTCCCCCCCACACGACCCTTGGTTGTTTATTCGGAAGGCATGAGAATCAATACAAAATACAACATATTTTTCACTTTTTTGACCTTCAAACACATGTTCAAGAGCCCCGACCTACATGTACCTGCCCTATTTTTAATAGAGCATGACGCCCGGGATTCTTTTTGCTCTTGAAAGCTTAAAACAAACTTGAAGGCAAGTATCCATATTTGAATTTCTACTTTCAGTTTCCATTTGGTAGAAAGGACCAGAATTGTGATATACACTGGCATTGTATGAACTTTGAACAGAATCCAGATTTATATGGTGGAATGGTCAGCAAATTTCCAGGTGTGTTTTCTTATTACACAATTACTTTACACTAATTACTGTGTTATGGTCTGAAAAGTACACAATGTCTCCTTTCATAATCATTCAGTAAAATTTATTTTTCTTGAAAACATTTCTGGTGAAAAAGATCATTTAATTAACCTGTGGGATATATATAGCTCTTTGTTTGTTTTCATCAAGGTTATAACCTATTGATAATTAAATGTTGGATAGCTATAGATAGAAATCGAGCAGTGAGTCGTGACGGAAGGTCATGGACTGTTCCATTCTTTTAAATAGGGATAAGTAATACAATGACCAAGTACATTACTAAACACGACCTTACATTTCTAGGCCACTGTTGGCCTCTTACATTTGTAGACCACTGTAAAAGGCCTAGCTACGTGGTCCTGAAATCAGTGCGCCGCACTATAGTAACATTATTAAACTGAATTGTGTTTTTCGTGTCCTTAATATTGCCACTATTTTTTTCAAATAATGCATTGCTCGTGATTTCGGTGCATTTATGTTTTGAAAGGTATATATATCATATGCAATCAAAATCAAATTCTGTTCAAATAATGTTCCTAAGTATGAAGAGGATGTCATGTTATATAACTTAATATAATGAAGCAAAATATTAGATTCTGACAGTGGCGCAAGTACAGATACTGGTAATGAACGCAGTAGTTGAAATTTCATGAAATTAAATGAAATACATATGAAATTCATTCCAAATATTGAAATAAAATTTTGTAATTATAAAATGCCAAATATCAAATAAAAGTGGAGAGGAAAAACGTTCATATGTATTTCGAACCCATAGCATCTTGACTACCAAGCTTCAAAAGTAAAATGGTTGGCGCCTTTACCGATCGCGCTACGCACTTAGTCTCAGCTATGACGGTCAAATAACTGATATTTATATATTACGGAAACCTACAAAACGTTCCGAAAAGCCACTCACCCTACAAAATGGACTTAGCTGATCTTTGATCATTCACAGGTCGTTGTCGGACTATATATGTATATACATGGTCATATTATTGTTACCCTTCTTCTGCTCAAGATACTATGTCCCCCCCTTTCTATGGTCTTTGTCACCTTTCCCCTTTAAAAGATGAAAAAACCACAATGAGGAAATACTGAAAAGTAGTCAGACAGTTTTAGGGGAATGAGATAATATTGAGGTTTATGATATTTATAGGTGGTTATTATATTAATTATGAGGTTTTACTTTATATGCCCAGTATATATTCTGTGTTCACCTTTTTTTTCAGGAATGAACTGGATTTGTAGTAAAAATAACTTATTTCGTGTACTGGATCAAATGCATGCCTTATACCCGGATGAGTACGACTTTTATCCACGTACATGGTATCTACCTGAACAGCTTCACCAGTTAGCGCACGATATTAAACGGATGAATGAAAAACGGGTCAAACCACGTCCTACGTTCATTGTCAAACCAGACTCAGGGTCACAGGGGGAGGGGATTTATCTGATACGCGATGTAGGGGATTATTTGATTAACAATGGACGTGTCAATGTTTGTCAGGAATATCTCGGCGATGTGTTCTTAATTGACAAATTCAAATTCGATTTACGTGTTTATGCCGTTCTACGTTCCGTGGAACCGTTAGAACTATACGTGTGCAAAGAAGGTCTGGCGAGGTTTTCTACGGTGCCGTACGAAACGCCTACGAATAAAAATCTTCATGAAACCTTTATGCATTTGACCAATTATTCATTGAATAAAAGAAGTTCAACGTTTAATCGATCGGATCGTGATGATGAAGGTAGTAAGCGGACGTTATCAAGCGTGTTTACTAGGATGAAGAGACTCGGATGTAACACTGATAAACTATGGAAGAGAATAGAACATATTATTGTTAAAACAATGATTGCCATTATACCAGACTTGAAGATAGAGATGTTGTCTTCACTACCACCAAATAAACCCGGACCTTCCTGTTTTCAGGTAAACACTGCTATGTATATCTTCATCCATTTAACTCTTTACATAATGGTCCCGCCTTTTCATGCCTCTATCTCATATAATATCATGTGCTCCAGCCTTTTCATGCCCGTGATATTTTGTCCCTAATAACTTGACTTAATTTCCAAAGTAAAATCAAGTTCCGATGTAAATTTTTATAAATTTCAATCTTCCATTACAACAAATGATAAAAAACAAAGTTGTTGATCAGTTATATTAAAAGAAAAGTCGTAAAAACAGTAGCATTTTCCTTATAACATGTAACTGATATTGTACCAGTTTAGACTAGGAGGCTACATGGAAAAGAGTTAAACCAGAAGGATCTGACGCATAGCTCTATTGGGATTCGGATATCTTACTGTAATATTAAGTACAACATTAGACTATTTGATAGAAATACCAAACAAACCATTAATTGTAGTCTCATTGTTCAAGAGTTAGTGAAAGAGTTTGTCATAAAACTATCATAATTACAGTACCTTAACCAAACCCTTCATGTGGTCATACATGCCAAGAGTTTATATTTAATAAATTTTTTTATTGAATTTACACCCCTGTTACCAAATTTTTCATGAAGGCCCACAGTCAAAGAGTTTGTCATAAAACTATCATAATTACAGTATACCTTAACCAAACCCTTCATGTGGTCATACATGTCAAGAGTTTATATATAATAAAAAAAATTACTGAATTTACACCCCTGTTACCAAATTTTTCATGAAGGCCCACAGTCAAAGAGTTTGTCATAAAACTATTATGATTTAATACAGTCCATTAACCGAAGTCTTCATGTAACCCAACAGTCCAAGAGTTTGTCATAAAACTGTTATGATTACAGTCCATTAACCGAAGTCTTCATGTAAACCAACAGTCCAAGAGTTTGTCATAAAACTGTTATGATTACAGTCCATTAACCGAATTCTTCATGTAACCCAACAGTCCAAGAGTTTGTCATAAAACTATTATGATTACAGTCCATTAACCGAATTCTTCATGTAAACCAACAGTCCAAGAGTTTGTCATAAAACTATTATGATTACAGTCCATTAACCGAATTCTTCATGTAAACCAACAGTCCAAGAGTTTGTCATAAAACTATTATGATTACAGTCCATTAACCGAAGTCTTCATGTAAACCAACAGTCCAAGAGTTTGTCATAAAACTGTTATGATTACAGTCCATTAACCGAATTCTTCATGTAACCCAACAGTCCAAGAGTTTGTCATAAAACTGTTATGATTACAGTCCATTAACCGAATTCTTCATGTAAACCAACAGTCCAAGAGTTTGTCATAAAACTATTATGATTACAGTCCATTAACCGAAGTCTTCATGTAAACCAACAGTCCAAGAGTTTGTCATAAAACTGTTATGATTACAGTCCATTAACCGAATTCTTCATGTAACCCAACAGTCCAAGAGTTTGTCATAAAACTATTATGATTACAGTCCATTAACCGAATTCTTCATGTAAACCAACAGTCCAAGAGTTTGTCATAAAACTGTTATGATTACAGTCCATTAACCGAAGTCTTCATGTAACCCAACAGTCCAAGAGTTTGTCATAAAACTATTATGATTACAGTCCATTAACCGAATTCTTCATGTAAACCAACAGTCCAAGAGTTTGTCATAAAACTGTTATGATTACAGTCCATTAACCGAATTCTTCATGTAAACCAACAGTCCAAGAGTTTGTCATAAAACTGTTATGATTACAGTCCATTAACCGAATTCTTCATGTAAACCAACAGTCCAAGAGTTTGTCATAAAACTATTATGATTACAGTCCATTAACCGAAGTCTTCATGTAAACCAACAGTCCAAGAGTTTGTCATAAAACTATTATGATTACAGTCCATTAACCGAAGTCTTCATGTAAACCAACAGTCCAAGAGTTTGTCATAAAACTATTATGATTACAGTCCATTAACCGAATTCTTCATGTAAACCAACAGTCCAAGAGTTTGTCATAAAACTGTTATGATTACAGTCCATTAACCGAAGTCTTCATGTAAACCAACAGTCCAAGAGTTTGTCATAAAACTATTATGATTACAGTCCATTAACCGAATTCTTCATGTAAACCAACAGTCCAAGAGTTTGTCATAAAACTATTATGATTACAGTCCATTAACCGAAGTCTTCATGTAAACCAACAGTCCAAGAGTTTGTCATAAAACTATTATGATTACAGTCCATTAACCGAATTCTTCATGTAAACCAACAGTCCAAGAGTTTGTCATAAAACTATTATGATTACAGTCCATTAACCGAATTCTTCATGTAAACCAACAGTCCAAGAGTTTGTCATAAAACTATTATGATTACAGTCCATTAACCGAAGTCTTCATGTAAACCAACAGTCCAAGAGTTTGTCATAAAACTATTATGATTACAGTCCATTAACCGAATTCTTCATGTAAACCAACAGTCCAAGAGTTTGTCATAAAACTATTATGATTACAGTCCATTAACCGAATTCTTCATGTAAACCAACAGTCCAAGAGTTTGTCATAAAACTATTATGATTACAGTCCATTAACCGAAGTCTTCATGTAAACCAACAGTCCAAGAGTTTGTCATAAAACTATTATGATTACAGTCCATTAACCGAATTCTTCATGTAAACCAACAGTCCAAGAGTTTGTCATAAAACTATTATGATTACAGTCCATTAACCGAATTCTTCATGTAAACCAACAGTCCAAGAGTTTGTCATAAAACTATTATGATTACAGTCCATTAACCGAAGTCTTCATGTAAACCAACAGTCCAAGAGTTTGTCATAAAACTATTATGATTACAGTCCATTAACCGAATTCTTCATGTAAACCAACAGTCCAAGAGTTTGTCATAAAACTGTTATGATTACAGTCCATTAACCGAAGTCTTCATGTAAACCAACAGTCCAAGAGTTTGTCATAAAACTATTATGATTACAGTCCATTAACCGAATTCTTCATGTAAACCAACAGTCCAAGAGTTTGTCATAAAACTATTATGATTACAGTCCATTAACCGAAGTCTTCATGTAAACCAACAGTCCAAGAGTTTGTCATAAAACTATTATGATTACAGTCCATTAACCGAAGTCTTCATGTAAACCAACAGTCCAAGAGTTTGTCATAAAACTATTATGATTACAGTCCATTAACCGAATTCTTCATGTAAACCAACAGTCCAAGAGTTTATCATAAAACTGTTATGATTACAGTCCATTAACCGAATTCTTCATGTAAACCAACAGTCCAAGAGTTTGTCATAAAACTGTTATGATTACAGTCCATTAACCGAATTCTTCATGTAAACCAACAGTCCAAGAGTTTGTCATAAAACTATTATGATTACAGTCCATTAACCGAATTCTTCATGTAAACCAACAGTCCAAGAGTTTGTCATAAAACTATTATGATTACAGTCCATTAACCGAATTCTTCATGTAAACCAACAGTCCAAGAGTTTGTCATAAAACTATTATGATTACAGTCCATTAACCGAAGTCTTCATGTAAACCAACAGTCCAAGAGTTTGTCATAAAACTATTATGATTACAGTCCATTAACCGAATTCTTCATGTAAACCAACAGTCCAAGAGTTTGTCATAAAACTATTATGATTACAGTCCATTAACCGAAGTCTTCATGTAAACCAACAGTCCAAGAGTTTGTCATAAAACTGTTATGATTACAGTCCATTAACCGAATTCTTCATGTAAACCAACAGTCCAAGAGTTTGTCATAAAACTATTATGATTACAGTCCATTAACCGAATTCTTCATGTAACCCAACAGTCCAAGAGTTTGTCATAAAACTGACGGGTATTGTATCTACAGTCACCTTGCCAAATCCATCATGGATTTTGCTACTATATTTGGTTAATGTTCCATAAGACTGCCTTGTTTAGAATCTTTATTGAATTATGTTGAATGTTTGTCTTAATGCTTTGTATAAAGATATTCTGGAATTTGTATTGAATTTGTATGTTCAACTTGTTGTCTTGTATTTCCTATTCAATACTTTCCTGTTATGCTCTATTATCAACCCTGGAAATTTCTCTGATTCAATTGAACATTATTGACTTTATTGTATGTATGCTTGTATTAATTATGATTTACTAATAGATCTGTACCTAAGCAGACAGTGTTTGTAATGATAATGTGGTAGCTAGTTGTTACAGGATGAATTATTGAGGATACAAAATAAAAGAGCATTTATCCTAGAGAAATTAATGGTGTGGTTGTCACCATGAAATAAGGCAATGTTTTGAAGTTGGTAACCATTGTTTGTATCCCTTTCAGTCAGAACAATGGTATATCAACAATAGCATCAGTCGAGGGTTCAACGCAACAGTGTTGTAACTCATATTGAAATGAGAACAAGTTACTACAGTGTTGCACTGAGCCCTCAAATTCTGTTCTAATAGATACAGCCTGTAAGATAACAATGTGTCTAATTAAATATTTATACATCTTTGACAAGGTAACATTAGAATTGTCTGAGATGCGTTTTATTCAGAATGATAAGATGTTATTCTATTACTTTCATGTTGGTCTGTATCAATAATCTATTGTGCTGTCATATGGGTTTAAATTTGTGCAGAATTTTTTAAGATATTTTTTTTCTGTGGTTTAACGTTGTTCCGACAGCCAAGGTCATTTGGTGATTAATCCAGTTTTAACCCTTTACTTCATACCTGGATTTCTACTGATCTACCGTGGAGGCCAAAGACCCAATGCTTACACGGGTAAAGACACTTAACCCTTTCGAAAGGCTAGCTGGACATCTCCCTAATGTGATAAGTGTCTGCTCCTAGATGGAATTCAATCTTGCAGTAATTTGGGGGTTGCGTTTACTAGCGTATGTAAGTTCAGCGGTTCTACCCTGAGCTATATGCCTTGGGTCTGAATTCCTCTACTCTTACAGCTGGGAGAAGTTGCCAAGTTGCTCTCTGGTTGTTGGTGTAACATAACCCCAAGTAAAAAAAGTAGAATATGTGACATGCAATGAGTTGTCTATCAGTGAAGAAATACTGTTGAACTGAATCACCTTAAGAATTCCATAATTTTCATTGGCATTTCACTACTAGATTATCTTATCTCATATTATCAGGTGTACAGTAGTCAAGATGAATTATTGATGTGTTACATACCATATAATCATATCCAAGTTATTTGTTAATGTTTGTAATTGCATAGTTGAAGTGTACCAGCTCAATGTGTACACTACGGTAGCGCTATGCACTGACCTGTGTTATTCTGCTCGGGGCATTATGGGTATTTGCAAGAACTACTTACAAAATGGAAATTATAAACAATAACATAGCGTGACGTCACCGTATGGTACACATTGGAGCCAAGCGTACTTCAACATAGCGTTTCATTGAATAATGAGTGTTATTGACGAAAGCATAAGAATAGAAATGGTACAACGTATTCATTTTACATAACTAAACAAATTTTGTTAATAACATACAACCGATATGGTTGTTTTGACCTTTTTTATCCTTCCGCGGAACTATATTTTAGCGTATGTATAACTATCTAAATGTGGATAGTAATAAGTTTTATGTATAGAGGTTAGACAAACGTAGTGACGTCACGCTATGTATAGAACGGTACCAGCTTGTAAGAAATTCTGTTGAATAAGTTATAAGTGTTGAAGATGAAATTAGCTTACCAAATCTCTCTGGAATTATAATTATGCATGTATGAATGAGTTCACTTGTAAATCAACATTTGAATGACACTCGTGCACTAGTGTTATAATACTATTAATTTTTATTATATGTGCGTCGGCTTTTGTGTCATTACGGGATTAAGTCTTGCGTTAAATGCACTATACAGTACTTAATATTTGACCAGGCATTCATATTTAATTATTTAACAAAGCAATATTGTCCGATTATGACGGTATCAAGCATTTAAAAAATATTTCCCATGTAAGGGGATCAAATTATAATTATATCCACGATTAAAGAGAATAAATTTTTAATTATTACATTCTTTACTATCCTTAAATTTTGTTTATCAATGCAGTCAAATTTGTGTAAGTTATTATGTTTTTTTTTTCACTATAACTCAAGAAATTAAGTCTTACAATGCCATATGTTAACAGTTTGGTCAAATATTACTTGAAGAAACATATTTGTCAAATATGATGATAGGAAAGTATAATGAAAGTTTTGAGAGAATTCGATACAGGTCCATTTTTTTGGTTGTCCAGGTTTCGATTCTTGGTTCCGCCTTTCGAATTTCTCATGGATGCTTTTTTGATGTCCCCGTGCCAACTACCAAGCCAAGTACTGTGCCCAGACAAAAAGATCAAGATGCATAATGATGCACAATAAAGAACCAGGAAAAACTATTCTAATACTGTGGAATCATTAATTTCTGTTATGGATTTAATTTCGTGGATTTCCTGGGTCGGCCCATCCACAAAATCAAATTCCCATGAATTTAAATGCAGAGATAAGGCATTTCTTTTCAAAAATCAAAATTCACAAATTTTTGCCCCCACGAAATAGCCATTTGAGTAAAAACCACGAACATTGAGCCCAACGAAAATAAATGAAAATACAGTATATTAGGATATAAACACCTGATTCTCCTGTATCTTATCTCCCCTCTCTCTGGGGTGACTCTGAAATGACCATAGCTGTTGAATGGGCTGTTCAACCACCAGATAAATGAATATTTAAAAAAAACAAAAAAAAAACTTGACAAAATATTTTATTTTTCAGATCCTTGGGTTCGACATTTTATTAATGAACAACTTGAAGCCAATGTTGCTTGAGATTAACAGCGCCCCAAGTTTACGTATTGACAGTGAAGTTGAGGTATCTATCGGCGTCATGGAATATTTCCAGAGTCCGAAAGATGAAGAAGTCAAGCTTCCGTTAATCAGGGATACATTGTTATTAGCGGCGCCACAGAAAAAAGTGAAATATTTAGAAAGGTGGGTATTTTTTTGTTGATATTATTTGTTGTGTATTTGTGTTGATATTTTAATAACTTGACATTGTGTCTGGTTGTTCATTGTGTTCTGTCTTGTGGTATGTTTTGTGTCAATCAGGCTTAATAAAGTCATGTTTATGGTAAGTAATTATTATACCCCCGCAAACAAAGTTTGAGAGGGGGTATATTGGAGTCACCCTGTTGGTCGGTTGGTCGGTCCGTCCGTCCGTCCGTCTGCATGAAGTTCGTGGAGTGATCTACTTCCACATTTTTTAAGCTATTGCAATGAAACTTGAAATATGTTATCACCATGAAGTGTAGATGTGCAAGACACAATTTTCATACCCAGCAATTCACTCATTGCAGTGTCATGTCCCCCTGAACTTAGTCGTATACAAATGTAGTGTACTATTGCAGTATTAGTGTCAAAGCAGCAGCGGGGGTATTAGTCACCTCTGTGACAGCTCTAGTTTATATTACAATGGTCACCAAATTATTAATTGTATTTTTTTCCCCCAAACATACATTTTATACTTAATTGGAGAAGGATTTGATTCTAAATTTGTTCATACCACACCGGTACATATTTGCTGTTAGAAAAATATGCAGTGAGGGAAATACCGTAAAACATTTCTTTGTCATATTCAAGCCAATAATAATAGTGTGGTTGTCTGTTTACATGATTATTATACAGATCATGCAAGGTTATGAAGATGACAGTTTAATCAGAATTAGATTTACCAGTCTTTAAGGCCAAGTGGTCTTATACCTTTTTATGTTTTTCAGCAATTAAATTAGAACAGTTTTATTCATGGTCTTCTGCTAGATATCGGAAATAAACTTAAATATTTGTAATTGGATATACTTGTTCATGTAGTTATTTTGACTTTATGTTAATAATGAATGTAAAATCAATGATAACAGTGAAATTACAGAATGAATAAATATTGTCTGAAAACATAGAAATATTGAATACATAAACAGCTTATTTTATATTCCATAAATTTACATACTGGTTTAACTACTGCAAACTAGAAGACACTGGACATGCAGCTGTAAAAGGGGGATTATGAAATTACACAAAAGAGGCAATTTTGTGGAATATTCACAATAATACAAATGCAAATAGAGGAAATCTATTTTTTTTACGGAAAAATATAACTTATTTTCTGAATGAAAGGCACTGACTGTCAATGTCAATTTCTTTGTAATAAAAAGCCTTGGTATTTCAAATGTGCCATAAACTATGTGTGGGGCTTAAACTAAGGCAGAGTTTTGTTAAGATATTCGATAAGGGTTATTTAGTTCTGGTAAGAATACAATTCAGGAAATTGGTTAGGTAAACTGGCCGCCGTACAGTACACGCATCGTGGGTTTTCCAATTTCCACCTGTCACGGTGGCGATGAGTATATGAACATCATTGAAAAATGACGTTACATTGTAGATCCACTGAAACGAAAAAATTATTTATACTGTAACTTGTAGATAAATACAGATGACAAAGTCTTGCTAAAAGAATAAAATAATTGTTGTTATATTTACATTGAACTTATTGTTACGGATCAAGAAATAATACTTACTTATGCTTGACTTACCTCACTCCATGCTTTGTTATTTTTAGCGGAGAAAAATATTTATTTTATACATGAAAGTTTTAGATTGTGTGTTTTAATTACCGGTAGTTTTTTTGTAAAAATATTTTTTTACTGTCTTTTATGACACCGAAGTTTTGTTCAAGGAATGAATAATATCACACTTTAGGATTAAAAGATTCATATTAAACAAAGAGGTGTTGACCTTTATTACGTACCCCTGGTTTAAATTTTTTTATAATCAGTCATGAAAATTTGTATTTACCAAAGTTAATGTGGCCAGCTGTGTGACAGACTGTATAAGCCTCTTTCTTAAAGGAATTTTATAATATCTGGCATGTAGTAATTTCAATCCATTAATTATAACAATGTATAGACAGTCACACCTGTCAACAACCTGGTCACATGACCAGTGGGAAAGAACATGATGTGGTCTTTATTCACAGGGTGACTTTTACTCTGAGGTGACCTCTAACACAGGTCTGACAGTACTAAATTGGTTATTAGTATTCGATCTCAGTTCATACTCTTCATGCTAGTTCTTGAACTTCCTGTTGTAAATGTGACATTATACAATACCAATTTTTATAGATTTTACATTTTTACGCACAAACAATTTTTCTCCATATTTATGTATTGATTGATTAATTATAATAAAAAGAATTAATATACACTTTAAGGCTAAGCAGTGAAAGATAGATATAAAGTATTTTTTGTAAGTTCATTTCGCTAGCGTGATAATAAGAACTAAAAGTTACATACTGCAGATACACATGCTTAACAGTAATTACTAACTAAATGCTTATCATAGAATTATTTTGTGAATTTGTTATATATGTATCTATTTTTGTATTCATGTCTATGGCAAACAAAAAATTGTTTGTTTCTGGTTGCCTGGCCGACCATAAAAACAGTTCATTCATTGACTCACTTAAATAATTCTCTTTCTGCATGCTTTCAAAAGCAAAAAAAAAAAAAAAAAAAAAAAAAAAAAAAAATTTCGTACTTACATAACCTATTGTTGAGGTGCTTGTAACCAGAAACAGGTAGTTTTATGCGTACGTGTATTTCAAATCTAAACAAGATATAATTATAAACATTTCAACCAAATTATTTGAGATATTGAGATAGATCTGTACAAACTTTCTTTGTATCAGAAAATGCAGTGTCTGATTTCGATCACATAGTGCTTGGCCATAAATTTATCTTTATTTGATTATGGATAAATACACCCTCTATTTATCTGTCTGAATTCAATTTTATGATTCTTTTAGCTAACATAGAGTCTTTCTTATATGCCTACAAACTTCATTAAGCATTTAATTCAAGATTTCAATGTACATAAAATTTGTATTGAGTTTTTTATTGAATTCATAAAACACAATGCCGCTTATTCAAATAAAACTTGGCAATCAGTTTGTTTAAACTTTCTGTTCTAACTACTAACAAATGAAGTCTACGGAGTGATCTAATTGTTATGAATGAGTTTATTTGAGATAAGAAATGAATACGTTTACACATAGTTGAACTTTTCTTTTTATTCAGCTGGAGAGAAGAAATTTATGGGAAAAAATTATCTATGAATAGTTTTTCTTCTGAACGGTAAATCAATGCTGATTAAAATTTAACTACAGGGAGTGAAATGTTGATAGTTTTTTTATCGGTATATTACAGTCTATTGGCATACAGGATATCTTAAATAACCAATCAGATATTGATTAATTAAGTCCTAACTTCCACTTTATAGAAATAAGTGAAATATTTCTTTTGTTTTACAATACTTAAGATAGATATTCCCAAGCAATCAAGTATTCAAGTAGTTGTTAATTTTGGCTTGAGTATATTAAGGTTCATGTTGTAATCAAGCGTGCTCAATTTTTTTCCCAGGGCTATCAAAAACACCTGTTAAATAATCATTTTCAGAAATTTGGCTCACTGTGTCCAATGCTTGTACAGTTTGCGTTTGATACGGCCATGGATACTCCAAAGTAAATATTCGCCTATGATTGTTGTATTTTAGCTGAGTATTAAAACTGACAGAAGATATACATTTTATTAATTATAATATTTTTTCTTTAAAGATTTCTCAGATTAATACTGACATGTTGACAAGTAAGAATTAATGTGTATGTCTAGACTGTAATATACTACTGAGCACTATATAGGT
Organism: Lutraria lutraria; assembly: GCA_964023205.1. NCBI lineage: Eukaryota > Metazoa > Mollusca > Bivalvia > Venerida > Mactridae > Lutraria > Lutraria lutraria. Next base: position 6,385,518 of record OZ026840.1, read on the forward strand.
GATATAGATTTTTCTGTTTTATTTCTTTTTTGGGGGTTGCCATGGTAACACATTAACTTTTCTCTGGTTAAGGAATTTGCAATGTGATCTTAGTTTATATAGAGTATAGTAATATAGTATTTACTTAACAGTGTTTTCAAATATTATGTGCTAGTATAAAAGGTAGCTTCAAAGGTACCTATTTAAATAATTAGCTGATTTTGTTGGTTTTAAAAACACATAATTGGACTGAATCGCAACTAAGATGGTACTTGTATGCACATATAAGGTTTCAAAGACGGAACAGATATTTAAAGATATAATTATGTGACATCAGTATTGATTAATACATTCGTAAAATACAATTAAAACAACAACTAGTGTTGAAATTTCTAGTGTATTAAAACATTTTGAAATTATGCCTTCTTCAAGATAATACATAATGAATTGTCTAGTTTGGACCATTTAAAAAAAAATACATTCATGTTATATTAGTTAAATAATCTTAATGTCATGCAGTATTTGTATTTTTTGAAGTCATTTTAATGAAATTTCATTCATATAATATGAATAGAAAAAGTATTTAATGCGTGTCTCTGATTTGATGAAATGTCTCTACCTATCTCACGGGATGTCAATGTCACCATAGACCATAATATTATTGTTGGATATCTGGTACCTAAAAAACTCTACAACTCCAATTTTTTTATTAAAGATGTTCATTCTATGCAACTTTAATTTCATGAATATCAAAAGCCACATGTTACAATGCCTACTTCAGCAATCCATTTACAAACTAAATTTATAAAGTAAAAATTATAATTATATTTAAATGTTTTTATTTATTATTTGATGTGCTAGTAGAAATATGTTATTTTTGATAATAGAGTTTTCTTCAAGTAGTGTGTAATTATTTGTTCATTTTATCTGAAAGACACAATTTATCAATCTCTATAAGTATATCAAAGGGAAGTAACTATGTATATCAAAGGGAAGTAACTATGTATATCAAAGGGAAGTAACTATGTATAGGAAAAGGCATTATTTATTGTTGCACATTCATGGTTTGTGTTTGATGATGGTGAATTGGTGTAATGTTTTAGATGGTTAGTTTTTTTCTATTGTACATGTAGATAATATTTAAAAGACAACATTTCACAACCTGTAGTGTGTTCCATAGCCTTGGCAGAGAGTATTTTTCCATCCTATTAAGATTCATAAAATGTTTTATTATTATTTTCTTACTTTCACTTTTTTCTCCAATACTATAATGTTACTAAAAACAAAAAGTGTTCCTTTATACTCAGCCCTTGTGACATGTACTAAGAACTAATTTTCTTAGTTTATAAACTTCTATTATGTTCAGAAATGAAACTTTAATACACTTTCTTACTTTAATTAGGCCAAGACAATTTCCTATTTTGTATCTTGATCTGGATAGGCTGACAAAGATGTTGATGTTTACGAAGTTGGTGATAATGATAGCAATGAGGATTTTAGTGATGTTTTTGATGTTGTTGAGTATGATGATGACATAGATGATATGTCTGACAATAATGATTAGTAAGATGATGAAATTGTTGGTGAAGATGTCAGTGATCATGTCACATGTATAATGATCAGGAATGTAGGAATGTAGCCCCCCCCCATTTCAGCCAAACTAAAAAATTAGCCCCTACCCTAATCAGAAATTGAATATTAAGGGCCTGCATGTATAGTGTATGTGACACAATATGATCATGTTTTGTCAGTCAATTTATAAATGTTTGTTATTGTTTTGTGTTAAAGGCGCAAGAAATATCAAAGGTATTGCTTTATTAAAGTTTATTTGCTTTGAAATATATATTCATCACCTTAGCATAGCAAATTATTATACTACAAAGCGATCATCCAATTATATCCTTGTTGTATGCTTGAGTAGTTTACTGCAGTTATGTTTCTTTAAATATAAATTCTATGAGACAAAGTCAAGGTCATATCCTCTCCTCATCGCCGTGGCAAAAGTCCCTAATTAATTCAAAATGTATAATCACAAACTCTAGTCTACCATTTCGCTTTTTTAGCCTTTGCAGCAACCACAGAATGGTTGCCAAATAATCCACAGAAACTTATAACATTACAGATGAATATAATGAATATATCAATTAAATACAAGGGAACTTTCTATGACCTCATAACTGCATAAATAACACTGCTTGCAAATTATACCACATATGGCTTGTTACAGTTTATCTGTTGTTTAAGAACCGGGCATTTATTTCCCTATTCATAATTTGAACTGTTTTTCCTAGTTCTTTATCATGCCCAGTGTAAAGCACTGCCACACTCCACATCCCTTTTCAGGAACATTCTAAACACAGTATTACTTGGCTTGGTGGTTATCTTTCCATAAGAAATTTGACATTAGTTGCAAGGGAGTCAGGTTAAGATGTTAACACATATTGCTTGAATTGTATGTAAACATAGTTACTCTTTTATTTATTGGTTTTGTGTGTTTCTTGTTTGGCAGATATTCTTTATAAGGTATTTAAATACACCAAAAAGACTTAAATACACCAGAAATATATAGAAATGCTTCAAAAAGCCTTTAAAGTATTGCAGATGTTTTTACTGTAAAAGTCTTTGAAGGTATTTTGTCCTCATTTTAAGTTTCAAGGGTGTCCATGGCATCATGGCTGGCCTGGCTATCTGCTAATAGTAATTCAAAAGCTTCAGTTTTGATTCCAGCATTGTAAGGGTTCTGATCAATTAGGAAAACAAAATTGGTAGAAAATTTTATAATGAATGAATTAATGATGTATACTACCAATATGTACAGAGGTGGTAGAGATTCTTTCCCGGTCTGATACCTGGAGTTGTATACGGAATATTTTAGTATACAATGTATATGTGTAAGCATGTTATAAATGGCTTCCTTTCCTGTATGTAAATCTTATACACTAAAGGTTGAATTGTAGAATGTTTGTGATTCTATATTTCATTCTATGGTCAGTGATTATATTGAGAGATAAAATAAGAAACAGTACCTGTTGTTTGCTGGCCCATTTGACACCTATGGTCATTTCCAGAGAGAGGGGAGAGCAGATACAGGAGAACTGGGCATTTGTATCCATACTCCTGTTTTGAATAGTTTCTCCTGATTTTTTATTGTGCCCCATGTAAAGCACCAATACACCCCTTGACCGTTTCTTGTACAGCACTTGGCTTGGTTGTAGGGATGGGGACATTGAAAGTGTCACTGAATAAAATCGGAAGGCGGAGCCAATATTCAAACCGTGACCTTTTGTTCAGACTAGTCCAGTGTGTTACCAACAGGCCACTGATAAACAACCAATATGACCTTTGTTGTTGACATTTGTTGTGTGTCTGATAATATGATATCTTTTCTCTTCTGGGTTATCTGAGTGTCATTTACATCCACATGAAAATAATATGTACTGCATAATTTATGGTCATCCTTAAAAAATTGTTGGTTTGCAGTAAAAAATTTCTTTAGTAATTTTGACAAGTTTTTTCTGTTCTTTATTTGAGCTTTTCATTTTTAGCACAATGATGAAATGTTTATAAAAATGCTTATACCTACCTACCCATTAATTTGTGAAAGTTTGGGTCACATAACTGCTATGCTTGTATAGATTATATTATACTTTATACTTAAAGGGTTTGTTTAGTTTAGTTGTGAAATAATAATATAGAATATAGAAGTTACTTACTCTTTGATGAGCACAACTTACCTTAGGATGTAGTACTGTTATAGTGTCAGAATATTAGTTGAATAGTAAAGTTGCAGTGAAATCCCAACACAGGGCTCAAAGAAAGCTCAAAGTTGCAGTGAAATGTCAACTCTAAAACTTCCTTTAGAAAGCAGAGTTAATATTGAAAAGGTCTCAGTATGAAGTAAAGGCAGTCTTAACAATAAGGTGACCGTAATATTGAGGTGACTGTTAAATGAAATATTACTATGTTTCATTATAAGCCAGTGTTTCATTAGTTCTTTATGTTTATTTATTACCAGAAATCTTTTAACATGTTAATATATGTGTTGCTGGTATGGACATACAACTTTTTTTACTTTCAGACATTTTTTAAATTTTATTTTATGTTTCTCAGAATTTTGAAACACAAAAATAGGGGAAAAGGAGGCAAAGAAAAACAGATCATTTCAGATTTTTTATCTATGTTTGATTTTTCATAAAAATATGGTCAATGGGTCAGAGAAACATAAAAATATGGTCAATGGGTCAGAGAAACATAAAAATATGGCCAATGGGTCAGAGAAACATAAAAACCAATTAGCCATAACCTTAGATGTTTTTCATGTTGTCAAGTTTCAATCTCTGTTCTTCTCTTGTTAAATGTTTTCAATTTGTTAAAAAAAACCTGTTTGATTCTCTGTCTCCCTGTATTATCTATTATGGTCAAGGCACTTGAACAGTGATTGTAAGAATATTGTCCAGGAAAACTGGTAATACTATTAAACTGGCTGTTTTATATATAACTGATAATTAATATCGGTGAAAAACAGTGTTTAACCCTCGGAAATGAAATGTATTATCGCTTAATGGGTGTAATGAATAAATACAGTTCTGAACTCCTTCCTGTACTCTGTTAAAAATGTTAAGCCCTGTATGTTGTCTTAAAATGGATCAAAGGTTGATAGTTAAATTTAACAATCATGGTCTGCCATGACTGCTGAACTATTCACAAGTCCCTGAGTTTAAATTTTATATCCACTTATCTTACTAGTACTTATAATGTAATTAGAAATTATTATGTTATATTGCATTTGTTTGATGTGAAAGAAAAAAATCACATTTTTGAAATAAGTCAATGTTGAAATAAGTGCTAATATAAAGTGAGAATTGAAATCATTTGTAGAATATCATAAGATTTAGGCCACTTTTGAAGTTTAAATACGGATTTTTGTAAAAAAATAATTTCTACATACTATTTTTCATTGATTTTAGATATACGTATAACTACTGTCTTTCCCCTGTTTCTATAAATTGTTATTGAAATGTATTATACATACCTTTATTGATTATTCAATATTTGTATTCACATTTTTAGTCAGAAAAGACGACGAGCGAGACGAGAAAAAAGACGTCAAAAACGAGAAGAACAAGAAAGAAATCGTAAAGAACATGAAGAGAACCGCGCCCCGTTACAGACCGAGAAAGATGGAGTAATACATGTAGAGACACATCATCCAAGAAGTAGCATAATCATAATTAAATCAAATGATGATGACAACCCTCCGAAAAATTTAAACACGGAAAGTTCATTCGTTCTTCCTAGTGAAAAGAATAACGTTTTAGCGGATCGCGATGAAAATCAACATTCATACATTGATCATAACGATAATAAAATAAATGATATGAAGTTAGATAATTTGAATGTCACATATGGTGAAAGGATTTTATATGTCGATAAAACGGTTGAAGATGAAAGTGGTGCTCATGAGAACTACATTCGCCGTGGGAAACACTCCGCAGCAGGAACAAGACATTTAGAGGGTGACTGTGTTCTAGAAGACATTGATAAGAAAGATAAAAATAATTTTTCCGGAAATACAAATAATAGAAATTATATGAATTATGGTTACCATGATGATATGGAAGAGAGTAGTAGTGAAGAAGAGGAAAATACAGAATCAGAGACTTATGAGAGTTGTTTAAAACAACTTTACCCAGAACCATTAGCTGGGAAGTTTGAATGGTAAGAAATTTGTTTATTATATTATATCAGATCAAGTTTCCGTGTGTGATTAGTATGATTGTACATACAGTGCAACCTCTCTAAAGTGGCCCTCTGTAGAGCAACAACCTCTCTATAACAACCTCTCCAAAGTGGCCCTCTGTAGAGCAACAACCTCTCTATAACAACCTCTCCAAAGCGGCCCTCTGTAGAGCAACAACCTCTCTATAACAACCTCTCCAGAGCGGCCCTCTGTAGAGCAACAACCTCTATAACAACCTCTCCAGAGCGGCCCTCTGTAGAGCAACAACCTCTCTATAACAACCTCTCCAAAGTGGCCCTCTGTAGAGCAACAACCTCTATAACAACCTCTCCAGAGCGGCCCTCTGTAGAGCAACAACCTCTCTATAACAACCTGTCCAAAGTGGCCCTCTGTAGAGAAACAACCTCTCTATAACAACCTCTCAAAAGCGGCCCTATGTAGAGCAACAACCTCTCTATAACAACCTCTCGAAAGTGGCCCTCTGTAGAGCAACAACCTCTCTATAACAACCTCTCCAAAGCGGCCCTCTGTAGACCAACAACCTCTCTATAACAACCTCTCCAAAGCGGCCCTCTGTAGAGCAACAACCTCTCTCTAACAACACCTTCAAAATTTCCATTAGCTGATATTACTATAAATTTAACCTCTGTAGAACAACAACCTTTAAACAACGGCCAATATTTGCAGCTCCCACAGGGTGTTGCTCTGCAGAGGTTGAACTGTATCTGCTTGTTTACCAACTAGTGAACCATTGTATGCATGAAGTAAATACTATTGGGAGGTACCACTTTTGTTAACTGGCATTTCAAAATTTTATTATCCGCCTATTAGATAAACACTTGATTTGTCAAGCATATTATTATATACAGTGCAACCTCTCCAAAGCAACATCCTTTGGGAGTAGCAAAATTATGTTGTTCTTGAGAGGTTAAATTAATAGTTAAATCGTGCAGTGGGAAAAGATCATGAATGCTGTTGTTGAAGGAAGATTTTTGCTCAAGTGAGGGCCGCTCTGGAGAGGTTAATTTGCCCTGAACTGACTTTAGTATAAACAAACATGGACAACAAAAAAACTGAAAGAACGAAACGGGACTGTGGTAATTTTTCGGATTGAAGAGGATTCCGGATTGGTGAGGTTCCTGATTTGGGAGTTTCTACTGTACATTTATACTATTTATGTAATGTTTTCAGTTTACGTTTATACGAGAAGCTAGCCGATGTGTTTATGGTTGCCCTGGGTGTTCGAGCTACGCAGAGGTTAGGTCCAACTGGTTTTAGAACATTTGCCAGGTAATAATCTCTGAGACTTAATATGTCTCTGAGAATATGATATTTACCATTCATTGAGTCATTATATTTTCCTAAAGCTGAACGGGCATAAATCTATTTTCATAGATCGGGGGTGTATTTTTTATTGGCCAATGCGTCTGTTTGTGACTGTTTGTACCAAAGCGGTGCTATAATTATTATCTATAAAATAAAAAACTTTCCACCTACAATCGTTGAACTTCATATGTTTGTTCCTCATGGCAAGCTCTATAGGACCTGTGTATTTTCAGGTCAGTAGGTCAAGGTCATCCTTAGGGGGCATTTTAATTTCAAAACACATCTTGCTACTATCATAATTCATATGAATTCATTTATCATACAAACATGCATGTGTTTTTTCTCTCTCTTTTTTCAGAAAATGTAGATTGAACAAGAAAGGAATAACTAATGCCACAATAGACATTTTATTTATTGACATGCAGAGAAAATGGGAGCATGTCAATGCTGAGAGAACCACGGGTAAAAATGGTGTGCATGGCTTTCTGCTTATATTATAACCTAAAGCTTTAAAACTAGATAAGTGTTATCAGTTTCTCAGTCTAAGAATATCATTTCCATGTCTGTGAACTGACTGAACTCCAATGGAAATAATTGTTTGGAGAGCTTCCAGTATTCATTACAATGATTGAAGATTGTTCATATTACAAAATGGCATGAGATCATGATTGGATATGTTCTAATTAAGTTACGTTTATCTGTAAAGATCACAAGTACATGATTCTAACTGACTGTTAGTGCTCTATTGCATGTTCAGTAATTGTGATTGTTTTAAAATTAATGGTACAAATGTCCCAGCTTTCTTTATATTTTGATGATTATGGAAACCTTCAATATATTTTATTTGAATGACAGTAACACATGAATTATCTGGATTTATTGTTTGCTTTGTATTTTATTGACCTTCTTCCTGTCTGTTGTATTGTATTGACCTTCACCCTGTCTTTAGCTATTTATTGTATAATTCTTCACCCTGTTTGTTGCTTTGTATTGTATTGACCTTCACCCTGTCTTTAGCTATGTATTGTATACCTTCACCCTGTTTGTTTCATTGTATTTTAATGACCTTCACTCTGTATGTTGCTATGTATTTTATTGACCTTCACTCTGCCTTTAGCTATTTATTGTATAGACCTTCACCCTGTTTGTTGCTTTGTATTTTATTGACCACTTTGTAAAAAAAATCCGTAATATAAAATATATGATTCCCTTTAGATGTGTCTGAAAAACCAACTCATGGATATTACTGTGCTTTATAATTTATTTTTAACTGCTGTGTTCCAAGTCCTTAAATATCACAATCATGCCATTAAAATGTACAGAATGTCTACTTTAATTGTTACCTTACACAGTTTTGTACATTTCCTTGTTTGTTTTTATTCTGTTACTCTGTTTGAGGAATCCTGACTTGTAACCTAGTTACTAGTTCCATTATAATTGTCCTCGGAGAAATGAACATTAAACACCATCACAGAGAAACCTCATGTTTCTGGAATTTCATTCTATATATAAAAAAGTCAGTCTTTTACCCAGATCACTTATGCATAGTTCACACCTGTGTATGAATATGTACACCACGGCCTTCGAGCTTTTTGTTTAAATTCTTAATATTTATCATAAAAGTTACTTCTTCCAGGTCTTTGTTTCCGTGGCTTCCTGGATGCTTGCCATGAGATCGCGCGTAGAAAGTTCACCAATGTTGACATGTTACGTACATTGGAAGACTTCATCGAATACTGTGAGGATAACCTCAAAGAAGATCAACTGTTTCAAACTCGGTGCAATCCTCGACTTCTTCCACGCCGGGCTCGACCACACGGTTATCCACTTCTTGAACCGATGATAAATCCTATCACAAGTCCGGTTTCAATTGAAGAACAATCGAGCGTGATGCTGGAAGCTCGTTTACATTCTAGACATTATTTAAAACCACGCTCAGCTGAAGATGTTCACCAGTTTCTTCAGCGACATGGACAATTGGCTCCTGTTCGTAGAACCAAATCACGCAACAGTAAAAAGACTTCGGATGAAACTTAATGGAAAATTACTGTGGAATCATTAATTTTCGTTGGGGATTTAATTTCATGGATTTCGTGGGTCAGCTCATCTATGAAATCAAATCCCCACAAATTTAAATGCAGAGATAAGGCATTTTGTTTTCAAAAATCAAAATCCATGAATTTATGTCCCCAAGAACTAGCCATTTTAGTAAAAACCACGAAAATTGAGCCCAACGAAAATAAATGAAAATACAGTAGTTAATTCAGTGCTTTTACAAATATTCTGATCTCACTGAGATTGGTCCACATTCTTCTAAGTCATAACAAATTATGAGGCTAGATATTCAGGAGCTCAATAAGGCTTTAGTGCTGATGTGACTATTAAAAAAACATGTTGTTTATTATTTGTTTTCCATTCTTTTGTTATATAATGTTATGTAGGTTGACCAAATATAATGTATCTATATAGATGTTATGTCACCATTACTTCCCCCACCATGTGTATAAGTCAAATGTATTGATTTGCTCAATCATGTCATTTAATATTTTTTTTATTATATGATAATCCTTCATTAACTGGATTTAAAAATTCTGACTAGTTTGTAGTTTATTGGCTCAGGTTTTGAATTTATTATAATCTATATAAATTATGCACAAATGATAATTCTTTGATTTAATTGGGACTGTCCAATGATATTTCTTTGTTTTGAGACTAACCAATGAAAATGCTCTGTTTTGAGATGAACCAATCAAATGTCTTTGTTTTGAGACAGGTCTGAAAGACTTTTAAGTATTGCATGATTTCAATTTCTGGGCCTTCCTCCAAGAATTTTATGGTTAATTACTGTGGAATCATTAATTTTCGTTGGGGATTTAATTTCGTGGTTCGGCTCATCCACGAAATAAAATCCCCACAAATTTAAATGCAGAGATAAGGCATTCTTCTTTCATTTATGTCCCCACGAAATAGCCATATTAGTAAAAACTACGAAAATTGAGCCCAATGAAAATAAATGAAAATACAGTATGTGACATATTTTCTGTGTCTGTTGGAGAAAAGTACTGTTTACATTTACAAAGATACATTTCTCACTAACCTGTATATGGAAATGTTTCATTTAAATTGAATCATTTGTGAAACATAATTTTACCCAGTCTAATTATCCAATTGAATAGATCTTAATTGCATAATTTTGCAGGTGTGAGTTTTATGTCAATCAAAAGACCTTATGCTTTTATTCAGCATGTGCCATTTCTGTATTGCTCAAATGTGAATGAAATACTGTTGTGATTAATGAATGTTTGTTGCACGCCCGTTTAACTCACAATGAGTGTAATTTATCCTTCAGCAAAAATGTTGTGAGGAACTTCCGCTCCTGATTTTGGATGTTTTATTTGGTCAGGCGAGAAGTTCATTCCCGTTTTCAAGTCACCCTAAGTGACTGCCTCGCACGGTTTTAAATTGTCCACCAACAGGCAATATCTTTACATGTGCGTACTCAGAAAACCCAAAGCTAGCTAACTGCATTGCGATATTTTTACATAAAGGCCTGTATTCTTCATAATTTTGGAAAAACTTACCTTGGTGACATACACTACGGATGCTCACAACGAGTACCGAAATCCTCACAACATTTTTGCCTAAGGATAAATTACACTCGTTCTGAGTTAAACGGGTGTGTTTGTTGTGTAGATCTTATTAATTCACAATTGTGTATTCTACCTTTCTGGAGTATGTCATTTAGATTTTCACTTGCTTGGACTTTTTTCAACCAGGTGCAAGCAAACTAGATAAGAAAGTAGGTTAGGTGCATAAAGAAGAAGAATTATTGCTCTGTTCAATTCAGTCTTATAATGATCTTATATAGAACAACACCACCTTGCCATGTTATTGTATTCCTCTTTAAAAAAGATAGAATGTTAGATGGTTGTATAACTATAAGCATATACAATGTATTGCTCAATTTTATATATACTTACTTACTTGTTGTCAGGTTGTATTTGTTGTAATTTAATAGTTTGGTTGAGAATTCAATACGAGGGTTCAACGCAACAGTGTCGTAACTCATACTGAAATAAGAACAAGTTATGCTAGTGTTGGGCTGAGCCCTCGAATAGTGGTTTTGTTTTGCTGATTTATTTAAGGATCAATTTCTCAACAAATTACTGACAAAATGCTTCTGACCAAATATTCCCAAATAAACATCCCCCCTTACTCATGTTACTATACCCTGCTTTAGAAATCATGATGCACCATAAACATATAAATAATCTGTTATGAATGAAGCATTCAAATAAATGTTAAAGAACACATTAAAATGAAAACAAAATCTGTAAAATATAATTTCTTTAAATTTGGCTTCATTTATTAAGAAACGTCTGGTTTGTGATGCCCATGAGGTGCCCGTGTATTTATTTCATCTGTAAATATTTATGGTGAGATTGATCTAATATTTCTTAATAATTATTATCTATGTTCTTTTTTCAAGTATTTAATTATTGCATATTTTCTGGATTATCCTGAAAACATTTGTGATTGTTTGGAATATTTTTGTTTTCATCTGTATGTGACTTTAAATCATCAATTATTTATTTAACAATTAATTTGTGTTCACACTGTTTGTTGGTTTATAATCACTAATTGTACTAAGTTCTTAGTGTTTTTTTTTATGTTTTCAATCTGATCATATTTTATTTATCCATTCATTGTGTAGAATATTTTTGTATTTATTAAATGAATTAATTTAATGTATTGTTATCATAAAACTTTCAAAAGGTACAAGCTAGAAGACAGTTAGTAAATACTGTTTTCTAAACTTTTTAAAAAGTACACCTTACTCTACTTTATTTGGAAAACAGGAGATAATAATTATGTATGTTTTAAATTTCAATGTTTCAGTAAAAATATTTACAAGTTAGACCAGTTGTTTGTGTAATACCATAAAATTCATAAATCATTGCTGAGTAATACGGTTGCTGGTATAGATGCCATACTCCTGATCGGAAACTTGTATGTCACTTTGATACATGTACACCTCTTCTGTTGGGTCCTGAAAACTTCTTGCAACTTTATATGGAATATCCTTTCCGCGGCTGTGTTATTTAAAAAAAAATTCATTATCAATTATAGTACAGAGTGTCCCATTATATCTGATACCATTTTAAGTGACAGTATTCCTATTGTGATGTTGATACTGACTGATATAAATGTTACTTATAATCTGTGTACAAATGAAAGAACAATATTTCCATACAGTTTAAAATGACATTACTCAGAGTTTTCATTAATATTCAGTATAACAGATTTTCTTATGAAAGTAACAGATTTGGCCGAGGGGTCGAGGGGCCGTCTAGTTAATAAGTATTTTCGAACTTTTGGGATTGTAACCGATTTTTTTGGCAATTTTAACCGATGGTTTTCATTGGCATCAGTTCTTAATGAAAACCCTGCATTACTGGTTCTACTTGGTGTCCATTGTGCTTGATGATGACATCCAATGAGTCTGGACATTATTAGGGTACAGCTTGGCATATTTTAGTGTCTATCTGTGCTTTTCCTGCCTGATGTTAAAATTTTGTTCTTCCGGAGTTTTGATGGAGGGTCAACTGATTTATACACCTTTTCATTTCAGTATTAAGTAATAAAATGACATACATTATGAATGGTTTTAAGCATTATTGGACACTGCAAAATTATTTTTAAGTATAAGTTTTTTAACCTTTTAGTGTTTCTGTTTGATTTTTGTTGCTGGTGAGAGACTGTGTTATATTGTTGTTTTATACATTGTTGTTATATATTGTTGTTATATATATAATCACTTCTGACTATTTTGCTAGGAACAAATTATTCTTAGAAAGCAGCTTTTATATAATCAATTATTGCGTGCAATATTTTGTATTATTTTTTCTTAATGTGATATCACTGTAGTGATTGTTTTGAAATACTTTCATTTTGCTGTAGAAATTCTACAACCTTATTTTATGTTTGTTCTTATGTGCTTGAAGTTATGTGTCTAACATTTGGGAATAACTCCAGATAATCTGATTTATGTATACTGTTTTCATATATTGAGGAAACTCCTTTCTTAAATAAGTAAGATAAAGTCAATTTATGTATACAACACAAGATTTTGTTTGTGTTTATTTATGTGAATAATTTCTAAGTTGTCAGTTGTAAAAGGACAAAAGGAACCTATGCAAATTCTCCAGACATCATGATGTTATTGAATTTGAATCCAATTGTGCTTCTTTTTTATGATATAAAATAACATAAAATAATGGTAGCTAGTCCTCATTTTTATAACAAAATTAACCTATATGAATGATACAGAACTGGTATAATGTTGTTTCATTCTTGATCTTTAAATGTTCACTAAGACTCACTGCACATTATATTCAGAAACAACATGAGAACTATAGTTTATTTATATGAATTTACTGATTGTTGTTTGTTGTTTTTACTCCAAGGACCATCTCCTGACACCATGATCTGGTACAATGGCATACATGCAAAGTATTTAGGCCACACCTACTAGGGCATGATTGACTCATACTTCCTTCACATTGAGTTGTGTCCCAATTAATGTCTATACAATATTTCATCATGGGAGTTGTTTTCAAGGGTTTTGTTTGGTTAACTTTTTAGTGTTTTATTGTTAATTGTAAATGTTATCATGTTTTAAGGAAGACCTAGTTTATAATTATATTCATAGAACAGCCGAACCAGTAAACAAAGGCCACACTTGAAAAAGGTAAAGTGTGGCCTTTATTGACAGATGACCTTTATTCGGAGGTCATTTTGTTCTGAACAATCAGTGGATTTTTTAAGATGGCCATTATTCACAATGTGGCCTTTATACAGATTTGATCGCTGACACTGGCTTGACTGTATATATAGGTCTTTGGATATGTCAATTGGTTATAATTAAGATTTTTATGTTTTTATGCCCCCGTCATGAAATGGCGGATGGCATATAGTGTTTACTCTGTCCGTTGGTGTGTGTGTGTATGACGGAATTTTCGTGTCTGGCTCATAACTTTGTCATGCATGATTGGATTTTGAAATAATTTGGCACAATTGTTCATCATAACAAGACAATGTGTCTTGCGCAAAAACTGTATGGCTTGCTCAAAGGTCAAGGTCACAGTTGACACTTAAAGAATTATATGTATATGTTCATGTCCGGATTATAACTCTGTCTTGCATTATTGGATTTTGAAATAAATTGGCACAAATGTCATCATAACAAGACAATGTGTCATGCGCAAAGACTGTGTCGCTTGCTCCAAGGTCAAGGTCACAGTTGACACTTAAAGAATTATATGCATATGCTCCTGTCCGGCTTATAACTCTGTCTTGCATAATTGGATTTTGAAATGAATTGACACAAATGTTCATCATAACAAGACGACGTGTCATGAGCAACAACTGTGTCGCTTACTCAAAGGTCAAGGTCACAATCGACACTTAAAGCATTGTGTGTATGTGTGCGTGTCCGGCTTATAACTCTGTCATGCATGATTGGATTTTGAAATAAATTGGCACAAATGTTCATCATAACAAGACGATGTGTCATGTGCAAGACTGTGTCGCTTGCTCAAAGGTCAAGGTCACAGTTGACACTTAAAGCATTATATATGTATATGTTCGTGTCCGGCTTATAACTCTGTCTTGCATGATTGGATTTTTGAAATAAATTGGCTCAAATGTTCATCATATCAAGACGACTTGTCATGAGCAAAACTATGTCGCTTATTCAAAGGTCAAGGTCACAGTCGACACTTAAAGAATTGTGTGTATATGTATGTGTCTGGCTTATAACTCTGTCATGCATGATTGGATTTTGAAATAAACTGGCGCAAATGTTCATCATATCAAGACGACGTGTTCTGCGCATTAACCGCGTCACTTGCTCAAAGGTCAAGGTCGCAGTGGACATTAAAATTGTGTGCATATAATTATGGATATAGTGAAAGTGTATGTTCGTGTCCGGCTTATAACTTTGTCATGTATGATGGGATTTTGAAATAAATTGGCACAAATGTTCATCATATTAAGATGATGTGCCATACGCAAAACTGTGTCGTTTACTCAAAGGTCAAGGTCACAGTGGACACTTATATATTTACGTTCATTCCTTATATTGAAATAGTGAAAGTACATGAAGTTGTGTGATAACCACCTTTAAGTGATCTTTACTTCCCACTATGGGCAGCATTTCCAAGCAACCTGCTTTATGTTGTATTCACATATTTCCCACACAACACTTATTTCTGTGTCCAGTGTGAAATGGCGGGGGCATCCGTGTCCTACGGACATATTTCTAGTTAATTTTAACTTTTAATTGCCATACATTCTGTTCTGTCATTTCTAATTTTATTTTTATTCTGATTGAAATCTTTACAACATGTGTATTGAGAATATATCTGAAATAAATACAACTATCTCTGTTTAATGTGTTATGTCGTTTTTTCTATGGTCACCCTGTTATGTTTACAACATACATGTACATGCAACACTCTGGATTTATAGGGAACCCCTGATTTCCCTTGGTCATTTATGATTTAAGGAGTCAGCGAAATTCCCTACTATTATATCAGCAAATTTGCCCTTGAACAAATTCTTCAGAGTCAGAATCCTTATTTTACTACATTATAATTTCAAGGGTTTAAATACCATTTTACTGTCAAATGAAAACCCTGACTCAGGTATGACAGGTTTCTTATTCTGATAAAAAGCTGATTTTTAGGATATGATAGGCTTTACCACTGCTCAGTAACTGATATGTATTATGTTAAATTTGTACAGTTTTGTAGAATTAGAAGTAACAAAGTTTCGCACTATATTTGAATTATTTAAATTTCCTCCAGCAAGCATACAACTGACTATTAATGGATATGCGTTCATATATTATATATTAACTATCAGATCTAAGGGAGACAACTCCAGAATTAATATCGATAGTTACTTCAAGAGTTAACAAGTACTTTATTTATTTATTTATTTATTTCATCAGATTTAATGCCATTTACAACATTGTCTCAGTCATATCGTGGTGGGTAGTTATCCTAACCAGCTTCCATGGCTTTCATTTAGGCCTTAACCAGAACTAACCACATTCTATCCACAAGCTACCCCACATAATTCAGAAGTGTTATTTATCTTCAGTCAAATTTGTCACAATGTGATACTTGCCCGGGGCTAGAACTCGCAAATAATTCTGAATAATTAAATTTGTTTTTAAAAGAATGTCCTTTATTGACATTGTAGCTTTTATTCGGAGGTAGCCTCTAGCACAGGTTTGACTGTATTTGTTGTAATGAGAAAAGTGGGCAAAAGCACCTAAGTCAGCACACTTTCAAATCTACACAAATTGATAATATCAGTATCATATATTATACAGAGACTCTCAGAATGAAAATTGTGACAGCTAAACTTAGTGTCAACCAGAACATATAATGATTTAAATTATTTAAACTAATACATTGATTGGACCAATTAATATTAATACACATCAAATAATATATCTGATGTCAAAACAAAAAATATATACCTAAAAATATTTAGTATCATCAAGAACTTATCCATATTCGTACATAACTCCTTGGTATCATGTTCTATACAAGTCTGAAATATAAATCGATATGTATTGTCATCTTTTCTTGTAAACCAAATAAGCAGATGAAATTTAATTTATATTTTAGACCATTATACAAAAATGATCCCAGATTATACATTTGCATTATATTTTGTTCCGTCATGACACAATACTGGATTTTAGCTTTTACATACTTATTTTTACATTGTAGTGACTTCCCCTTGATTATTTTCGCCATTAGTCTTACGCATTATTCGCAGCATGTTCGTATTTATTTTACATTGACAACGAGTTGTTAAGACAATCTCATGCTAGGCTATATTTTGATAGCAATCGTTCTTTTAGCGATGTCTATCATATTATTTTACGTTCCAAGTTTGTCTAAGCCCAAACTATTACCAATCGTGGAGGGATTCTTTTAGTCTACATTTTTGAGACGTACGAGCAATCCGTTCATGGTTTTTGCTTTTTCATCTAATGCCCGCCAAAAAATGTCTCGATATCATCTGTAGTGTACAGAATTGGACTAGGATTCTTTCAGCCGGAATTTATGTCCGTGGACCATACAGGTATTAAATCGTTATGCCATATTGCATAAGGCATTTTTTTCGGAAATGATATGTAAAAATGCAGGTCATACATGTACTACATCGACTACATAAACGATTAACCCGGATCGCCAGGTTACAAATCTAGCGCACTGGATACATGCCAAGTTACAGTGTCAAAATATGCGCACAAATTATATTTAGACGGTAACGTCACGCAAATTAAGCCTATCGTATTGTAGTGATCCATGATTTAAACTTTCAGATTAATATTGATTTTTAAACATATTCACGTTGAATTAAGTACACACTACAGTATGTAATCGATTGTTATAAATGAACTATTTATATTGTATGCTATTGCGAAATGTTTAATAGTTCCAATTTATTTGACATCGTAGGTAGGATAACAAAGTTCTTCGCGGATACGGAATATTGAGTTCGTTTACCCTAGCCCCGGGGATAGTACAAATACGCCAGATAGAGTTAAGGTAAGTTACTTATACCATGTATTGTGGACACTGAATACTTGTTAAACCTGACGATTCACTTAGTTCTTGTTATTGAAAGAAACATTACAGCAGAAAATATTGATATATTGACAACTTGATTATCAAAACCAATGTGTTGTGTCTATTTTATTACATTCTCACATTGATTGAGTTCCGTTTATGAAGACTGCAATGTTGTCTCCAAAGACGCTTATTTATTTTACAATAGCTGGCCAAGTTTTTATAACTTCCACATTACATTTTATAGTACTGAATGAAACTGATCGAATACATTTGATTGATAATCAGGTGGACATTTAATATATTCTATCTAACATTGTCTTTGAATAATTGATTTATTTGTGTAGATGAATTATTAGTACAAGTGAAAGGCTTCAAGTTTTGCGATTTGGAAGTCATCCAATATAGGCCTCTGTTATAAAAGAAAATGTGCCCTGGGTACAGTCATTACCGACTACATTTTGAGGTCATTTTAATAATAAACAGGGTAACCGAACTTCAGCATAGTTGAAAACAAAGCCTGGAACGTATTTATGAAATGCTTAAAAATTTAATTAGTCTGGTCTCCAAACTCTAGGTGGTATCCTTTCATCACACCAAGAGTTTTTTTCTGGTAAATGCGTACATACAAAATTGAATAGAAAATGTACTGTGATAGTGCATATCTAAAAAGTATATGGACGATCTAACGTATATTATACTGTTAAATAGTAATGTTCAGTATTTCATAGTACATTTTGTATTAAAATATTTTACACATTTTTAGATCATACAATGGGAAAGGGAGAAGGGTCTGGAGACGGCGGAGGAGAGGGGTCTGGACGGTATAAAGGAAAGGTTGAGCGGGTCTTTTTTCCGGCTATGCCATTACCCTTGGCGATTGTTTGTTGCGTATTTAACTTTCTTATACCTGGACTTGGTTAGTATACAATCATTCTTAATCCAGTTGAAAACTAACATTTATGTACGCATACTGATTTAAAATCTATTATAAATAAAATACCAAGTCCTAATAAGTTTATTGTAAAGTGTTTCTATATGTATCTTAAAATAGAACATTTAAGTCAATAGTTATCCTGAATTCATTCATATCTAAGTGAAATCGATATCATATGTATACATGTACTTGTAAACTATAAATAAATGGTTGTATAATTTTCAAGTGTACGTTCTGGCGAAAGATGAAAAAATGATCGAAGGTTTTCACAGTACAACATACCTTATTTCACGGTAGTTGATTCATATGGTTTGTCATTAGAATACGATACGACATCCATGCACAATGATTTGTACAAGTAAATAGAGATAATTTTAAATAGTTTCTAGTTAAACATTCACAAATTAAGTTCTCTATTATTGTATATTTTATGTGTTTAGGAACTGCTATTGCTGGTTTGACTGTTTTTTGTTGTGCCAGAAATGAAGATATGGATGCTGCACCCAGGGCATTGAGTTGTTTTGCAAGTTGCGGTATTGGGTTCTTACAACTTGTGACCACCATACTTATGTTGTTGGGATGGTTTTGGAGTTGTTTCTGGGGAGTTACGTTTATTATGATGAGCCGTAAGTCTCTACATATTAATGGAGTACATCTGTTGTTTTGTAAGCATTAAATAACTGATCGTGCAAACAGAAGCTAGTCTACCAATGCCCCTGTCAGTTTATTACACCATACTGTGGAATACAGAGGAATGCAGACTGTTGTTGATGGCATAATATTATTATGCCTCGCATTCCTTGTTCAAAGTATTTTAAGGAACATTCAGTACATACCAAAGTAATCGACAAAATGCAATTTTCATTCGACTTTTTAGATTCGTGACCATCAATAAATCCCTGTACATACCAAAGTAATCGACAAAATGTAATTTTCATTCGACTTTTTAGATTCGTGACCATCAATAAATCCTTGTACATACCAAAGTAATCGTCAAAATTTAATTTTCATTCGACTTTTTAGATTCGTGACCATCAATAAATCCCTGTACATACCAAAGTAATCGTCAAAATTTAATTTTCATTCGACTTTTTAGATTCGTGACCATCAATAAATCCTTGTACTTACCAAAGTAATCGACAAAATGTAATTTTCATTCGACTTTTTAGATTCTTGACCATCAATAAATCCCTGTACATATATACCAAAGTAATCGACAAAATGTAATTTTCATTCGACTTTTTAGATTCTTGACCATCAATAAATCCCTGTACATATATACCAAAGTAATCGACAAAATGTAATTTTCATTCGACTTTTAAGATTCGTGACCATCAATAAATCCTTGTACATACCAAAGTAATCGACAAAATGTAATTTTCATTTGACTTTTTAGATTCATGACCATCAATAAATCCTTGTTCATTACTTTAAACCAGTTTATGATAGATCATACAAAGAATTGTAAAATGAAAATATGGATATATTTCGTGGGAAGAAAACAATTATATACAAAAAGATTTTTCATGCAATATTTCCAGTGGAATATTATCACAACAATAAAGTGGATGATTACGACCAAGGTACAGCGAGAACACAACACGTCCCAACAACACACATGGTATATGAGGCTGGTTCTTCAACTCCGACGGCGGTAATAGTGCAACCGACACATCTCCCGTACAAAATAGCCCAGCCAGCCGACCAGGGAAGCATCAGAAAGCAACCTCTGTCGGTCATTGCTCTCGATTCTACACAACCATCAGAACCACCACCAGCGTATGCAGAATTTGAAAAACAACCACTGTGAAGCTTCTTTAGAAAGCTTGAAATACTGATCATTGGAATTGAATTTCTGAGGATTCTTTTTACCCTATATACGTACATTCATAATGTTTGTTATTAGGTGTGTATTCATATAGCACGCGTTCGGTGTAGCCAGTCTAGGGCAAATCATTTGTATTGAGAAAGGGAAACTCTTGCATCCATCTTGTATGTGTTTGCTGAAATAGACTGGATTTCATACTGAAGAATTCTCCTCAACGGGTATTTGTCGAAAACACAATACTCAAGGGACGCTAATGAGCTTGTGTCTTATGTCACGCTTCAGTTCCCTTGTGGATTATCGATTAAAGACATAAGCTGATTAGGGGAGTCACTTATATAGTAGCTGTTCAATGTCTTTAATTATTGATATTTGGAGTTGACAGGTTAAGTGCAGCCAGGCGTCATAAAATATAGCGTTAGTTACATAAGACAAACATGTTTGGTCCTATCCGCGGTTACCACAATTGGATTATCAGTTTTAATTAGTCCCGCTCTATTAAGTGTAATATTTAAGTTTTCGTTATGTTTTAATAGTTGCGGATCATCAACAAAAATGTATGTCAAAAAACTAAAAAATATATAAAATATATAAGATTTATACTGTCTGTATTAAATCGTTGTGTCATATTAGATAAGGCATTTATCGGAAATGATATGTAAAAATGCAGGTCATACATGTACTACAGTACATCGACTATATAAACGATGGTCCTACCAAATGAAATTATATGTCATTAATACGTCGCATCATTCTGTTTTATTCCTCTTTGTTTTGTGTATGCACGTATATTGTCCTTGTTTTTATACAGAACAGAACAAATAAAGGCCTCCGGCCCAAAATACATGACAATAACATAGAAATACATTAATACAAAGTTATGTCAAATACGTGTTTAGAATAGATCTATATTTTACTCACAAATTTTAAGCATAAGAAGGTATATGTATATTGAAATTTTATGTAATGTTGCAGGATGTTTAGTAGACAAAAGTGAATAAAAGTCACGAAGGTTTCTTCCAGATTTGTACCATGTAAATAAAAATTCATTTCTTATATCTGTATATTTTGAACAATGAAAAAAGCATGAAATTCACAATCCAGCTGAGATGTACCATAAGTTATTAAACAATGATCACAAATACGCTCTTCTTTTATTATGGCATTTTGTCTACCAGTTTCAATCTTAAGTTTATGATTTGATAATCTAAATTTTGACATAGCAAATTTAAACTTAAATGGTATATCAAGTAAAAGATACTTTTCAACATCTAACAATGATTTAAAATGACAATAATGATGACATCTACTTGACATATTTATAGAAGCATGCCAATTTTGGGTACCACAGTCAGTAACTCTTTGTGTAAATATTTTAATGAAGCAATTATGGTCTCCAATATCTTGTGATAACCAAGCATGTCCAAATCCATAAGAATATAAAAGGTTTTTAACTTTTCGTGCCCAGCATAGTCGACCAGCGTTATCAAGGGATTTAAGCATAAGATAGCATTGTCTTGGATACCTGTTAGCTGGCATTCTTAATAGAGTGCACCAATAACGAATACAGTTTGTATAGTATGTTACAAATAATGGTAGTCTTCCACAATCACCTAGAACCATACATGTATTAGTAGATTTACGCACATGGAGGAGACTTCTACAAAACTTATTATGCACAGATTCTATTGAACTAGCATGTTCATATCCCCAAATTTGGGAGCCGTAACATAAAATTGGCTTCACCATAGCATCAAAGATTTTAAACATTTGTGTTATGTTGAAGAAACCAAATGGTTTTTGATAGGATCTGATCGAAAAAATGGCTTTCTGGGCCTGAGTGCCTAATTTTTCCTGAGCTGAAGACCAAGATAGACGAGAGGTAAAAAAGAGGCCCATGTATTTATAATTTTCAGTAACCTTAATCTGTTGGCCACGATAAAACCAACGCTCGTAATTACGTAGTGGACCACCATTCCGAAATACTATAACTTCTGTTTTGTCAAGATTTACTTCCATACCTGTATCATGGCAAAATCTATCAATAATGTGAATTTGCTGCTGTAATTTAATAGAAGTTTCAGCTAAATTAGAGACATCATCAGCAAACATCAAACATATTATATCTGGAATTTCAGGTGTAATAAAAATACCAGAGTTACATTGTTCTCTCAAAAGGCTAGACAACTCATCTATAAATAGATCGAAAATTGTTGTGCTTGTCTTATCACCCTGACGTGTTCCTATATTTCATGGAAAATATTCAGTTTTACTATTAGTTGATACCTTAATGCAAGAATTTAAATTTGAATACATTGCTTTAAGAACTCTTAGAAAATTACCATGAATACCTTTTTTCTTCAGGGACAAAAATAAACGGTCATGGTTAATTTTATCAAATGCTTTGCGGAAGTCAACATATAAACAATAAAAACGACCCTTCTGTTTAGAAAGGTATTTCTGGATAATAGCTTGCAAGCAGAAAATATTGTCAACAGCCGAATAACCTCGTCGGAAACCGGCCTGTGATTCGTCAATTTTATTGTTATCTTCAGCCCAATTGTAAAGTCTATAATTCACAACACCAGAAAATATTTTATACATGGTATTTGTAATTGAGATCCCTCTATAGTTACCAGGCGTATTTGTAGGACCAGACTTATGTACTGGTGTAATAATACTGGTTCCCCACGAAGAAGGAAAACAACCGGTCTGAAGTATTAAATTAAATATTGATAAGAGAACAGGAGCTATATCATCTACAGTACATTTAAAAATTTCGGTCGGTATACCATCAATGCCGCAACTTTTACCAACAGGCAGTTTATATATAGACATTTTAACCTCATCTAGTGAAAAAAAATCATTCAAACAGCTTGCTGAGTCATCTACATATTCATGGAAGTTGTCAGCATTAAGGTCTATGACAGTTGCATTATTATCAAACAATAGACTAGAAAAATAATGAAACCATTCTGATGGTGTTATGCTAGAATCTAACTTCTTATTTACCTTTCTTCAAAATCTTCCAAAAGGAGCATGGATTATTACAACTGTTGAATAATAATTGTCTATTTGAACATTGGAATTCAAGAGATTTCTTTGTGCAATAATTTTTGAATTCGTTACGCTTATCCTTAAAAAATCGTAAGTCAGAATGGGAATTTGTTTTGCGGAACAGTCTTAACGCCTTAAACTTGCAATGCTTCAAGAAATTACATCGCTGATCCCACCATGGAGGTTGAGACGAAACATAAGGGCGCTGCGTTAACATACAACGGCCTGCTTCATGAAAAATTGAAGTAATAATATTAACAGATGCATTAACATCAAAAGTAATAACATCATGTAATGAAGGTAAATTAAGATTAAAAACACCATTAAACATTTCTGTGAACAAAGCTTGGAAATTTGACTTCCAATTAAACTTTTTGATATGAGAAAGTTTACAATGATCATCCATTGTAGATACCGAATCTTGTTTCCTAGGAAGCACTAACTCACATGAGATGGGAAAATGATCTGAATCGTCGTTTTCAAGTACATAAAAAATTATTTATATAACCAAAAAGAGAAGATGAAACAAGCATATAGTCTACTAGACTAGCACCATCATTGGCAAAACATGTAAAATTTCCATCACGATCACCTTCAAATCTTCCATTTAGGAGATGAACATCAAACAGACAACAAAAATTGACCAAAGACTTACCAAACTTGTTAGCTCTAAGAGAGTCTTTACTTGGACGAGGAAGTTCAAAAGAACTGCCTTCATATTCTATATTACCAAAAATACTAAATAAATTGTCATCGGGTATAAAATCTATAAAATCTTTACATCTGCTGTTCAAATCTCCAGCTATATACAACATTACATCAGGATAATCAATTCTCATAGTTTCAAAATGATCATTCATACATAAAATACCATTCTTTTCATCCTTATCATCATAGAAACAGGAATGTTCTGGTGAAATATATGTAAAGTACATAATAACATCATCACAGTCATATATAGATGAGAACTTACAATACAAAACAATATAATTCTGAAATGCATCATAGATTCGATTAATTATGTTCATTTTTTCTAAACTACTCTTAATAAATAAACTCACACCACCACTATTTCGTAACGCAGTCTTCTTGAAATCACGGACAAAATCATAGTGAATATATGAATCTAAAAAGGAGTCAAATTCACCTTTATATTTACTCCACGTTTCGTTTAATGGGACAATGTCATAATTATTAAGAAATGATTTAATTTTAGGGGTATCAACATACTTATTCAGTCCGCCAATGTTCCATGACAAGATTTTGATAGTAACATCACCTAAAGCACATGTAATGTTTGTAAGGCCTTGGCCACGCCCCTAGTCTTCACGGTCTGAGTCGTCCGAAATATTCGGTGTTTCGTTGATTGGCTGGTCACTCGTTGCGTCAATCCCGCGCTGACTATAGACCAATCGCTGGCTCTGTGTACCTGCATAGTGCACACGGTCACGTGGCTGAGTTGTAGTATTACGTGCGTTGATTGGCTGGTCTTTCCTTGCGTCATTCCCGCGCTGACTGTCGACCAATCGCTGACTCTGTGTAGAATGGTCACGTGGTTGTGTTGTAGTACTACGTGCGTTGGGATTACTAGTACGCATTCTTCTACCAATGTGTGTAATTTGTTGGGTTGAGTCATCATATTTATATATATGATCGTTGATATACAATTTATCATAACGAATCGAGGAATAATTTCCGTTGTTGCGTTCCTGTATCATGCGATCACCTAAAAATTTACGATGACGCCGAATACGATCAGAATAGTCTTGTTGCACAGAATAGTCTCTGTTCAATTTAAGGGCTTCACTAGCTTTATTCAAAATGTGCTGACAGTCTTTGAAACGAACAAAACGTGCAATAATTGTACATGTATTAGAGTCTCTTGATTTAATACGATGGGCACGGTCGATCTCAATTTCGTCTGCTTGATCGCCTAAACATAATGTTGATCGAAGGAAATTCCTTAATTTTTCCTCTGTCGTCGACCATTGTTAATTTATTTTGCCTGCTATGCCATGAAAACGTAAATTGTTCCTTCTAGAATTATTCTCATGCTGATCAAGTTTATTTTGCAAGGTAGATATCTCATCATGAAGTAACGCGATTTCTTGTTGTAACTGTTCATAACCAGTTTTGAGATCGTTCACAGTAGTTAATAGAGAGTCAATTTTACCATTCATTGAAGATATTTCAGACGTGACATTTTTATTTTGTTCGGTCAAATCTTCTTTCATTGTGCGTAAAAAAGCAAAAAGATCAGTACCTTGTAGCTCATTGTTAATATCCGAGTTTCTAGATGGGGAGCGGTGGTCATTTCGGTCTTGTTGTTGAGATGAATTAATTCACGGTAAACGTGGATATCATTCGCTGTCTTGTACTTTTGACTGTACGCTGAGAACATGCATCCTGCTGTGGAGGATGGTCGGAAGTCTTTCTGTTGCAGGGACTCTGTGTAGCCTCACTTGGGGCTTTGGGTGTTGTAGGCTCTTTATTCGTGGCACCTCTTCTCGTACTGCCTGTACCTGTCCTTGGTCCAGGATTTACCTCCACGTCACCACATGAAATCAAGATGGCTGCCAAACAAATGACCAACCTGATTGTTAATTTCCATTCACTTTTCACTGTAAGAATTAGCACTTTGAGTCTAGTTTTCGATTTATCCGGTTGACTAAAACATCCAACTTTAGCTCTCCACTGTTCTGTACTTATTCCCATGGTTAAAAAATATAATTTCCAATTTTTTGTGAGACACGATTTCACGTGCAGCTTAGCATTCAAGGGACATAACTCGTTCATATGTTTACATATGACATTGGATTACAGATCGGTTCTTCATTAATCTAACAATTTAGAATTTATGAATTGTTCATTTTTCGTTACGTAAAATTCTGATTGACGGTGGTATGTATAAATTATCTGAATACCTACTACGTTGTTGTATCAAATTATCGTGTTCTTGAATGCTACAACAAATATTCGTTATTTGCTATGATATTTTACAGAATATATATCACATGATACTTTTTGTTGTCCTGTTATTTTCATTTTTTTCTGTGAAACTTTTCCCTTTGCTTATTTTTACTGAGGTATACTAGCTACATCTGTTGTTTTGTAAGCATGTAGTTTATACACATAACCATGCCATATAAGTACTAGAAACGTATTAACATGAACTTGAATGATTACATGATGATTATAGGGATGTACTACTGAACGAATGGTCGTGGGTTCTATTCTTGGCCCCGTCTTTCGAATTTCTCATTGAAGCCTTGACAGTGTCACCATCCCAACTATCGAGTCAAGTGAAATGACCATAGCCGTCGAATTGACCATTAAACCACAGATAAAAATATACCTGATGATTAGTCTTAGAAATAAAGTGTTTCTGGTTACATGCTCATTAAAGGTGGACTATGTAGGTCGGTGCTTTTTGCTCTTACTCTTTCACCGTGCCTTCTTCCTCCCGCGACACTATAATTTTATTAGGACAAAGAAACGGTACGACGGCTGTTTCGCTGTTCAAAGCCCGGTTATCGGTGAAAGATATACTCAGCATAACAAAAGGCAGTTTGAAAACAATCCCGAAAAGGTATTTACAAGGTTTACGCTAGGTGGATGCCTCATTTGCTAATTGAGGAGCAAATTAATTAAAGGACCAACGCCTGAGAAAGTGAAAGAGTTTTGCAATAAGAAACGTACGTTTGAAGCAAAAACGAAATAGGTCAATCTGATATACATCAATACCTACTCCCACAAATATGACATTGTAAAGTCTTTTCTGACCCGTGAAAAGGTGTTTGTTGTAAACCATTACATCTCTCACCTGACCTAGCTGCATGAGTCCCTGTATCATAACTACTTTTTATTTCCAAGGTTTAAGAAAATGCTTTCTGGAAAGAAATACGAAGAAATAAGGTAACCAGACATACCAAAAAGGTTAGCTTACCAAATCAGGGGGCGCAACGTAATGTAGCGAAAGTTGATATTTAAGCGACGCTTTTGAGAATGTAAGTAAGATGGCGGACTAAATGTAATATTTTTGTGCCAAAATGGATACGTTTTCGGTAAGTTTGAACATTTTATTACGCTACTGGATATCATTGCCAGCTTTCAGAGCTTATCAGTTGGCTTATCGGGAAAGTTGTCCCTCTTGAAAATCGACTTTTTTACGATATCGATGACATGGCGGTGACAGGTGCTCTATATAGAGTTATAGAGGAAGTATTTATTTAACTTGTCATAACTTTATTAATAATAAAGGCACAAAGTTTTCCCAGTTATGAGCACAGTTTTGCATCTTTCTTCTTTACAGTGATATAAATTTAATTATGTTATATATTATCTTCTTGCTTCCCTGCTCGTTACAAAAGAGTCCCTGTCGATCTAGATTTATTATAATTTTATGAACAAAGAAGGAAATTTCTAAAATTAAGCAAAAGTTGGCAATTTGTTTTAGTTACAAATATTGTGCATCAGTTTCATTGATCATTTGTTATAGTATTGATTGTGGTGGCGCTTTATATCCCAACCTTTGCTGTTATATATTTAGTTGTTATACATTGTATAACATTAATTATAGATTAATAGACTAAACCGTCATTTTAATAAATAAAATGACATTTTCACATTATATGATTTTTGTTCTTATATATCTCAGCAAATAGAACCAAGATCCCTATCAGTGGTATTTGTAATTGTATTGTAATAACGCTCGAGTGGTGAAGCAAATACTGTTTAGTGTTTACATTTTAATACAAAAATACATTTCTCACTAACATGTATATGGAAATGTTTCATTTAAATTGAATCATTTGTGAAACATGATTAAACCCATTCTATTCACCCAATTGAATAGATTTTATTGGCATAATTTTGCAGGTGTGAGTTTTATGTCAACCAAATGACCAAGTATGCTTTTATTCAGCATGTGCCATTTCTGTATTGCTCAAATGTGAATGAAATACTGATGCGATCAATGGATGTTTATTGGGCAGATCTTATTAATTCACAATTAAATGGTGTATTCTACCTTTCTAAAGCACAGTAAACCTTTCCAGAGCGACCCTCTTTAGTGCAACAACCTCTCTATAACAGCAACTTCAAAATTTCCCTAAGCAGATATTTACTATAAATTTAACCACTGCAACAACTCTGCAGCTCCCACAGGGTATTGCTCTACAGAGGTAGTACTGTATGCCATTTAGATTTTCACTTGCTTGGACTTTTTTCAACAAGGTGCAAGCAAACTATGAGATAAGAAAAAATGTGCATAAAAAATGCTGTGTTCAATTCAGTCTTATAATGATCTTATAAGGGTTCAACGCAACACTGTCGTAACTCATATTGAAATAAGAGCAAGTTACGAAAGTGTTGCGCTGAACCCTAGATATAGAACAACACCACCTTGCCATGGTATTGTATTTCTCTTTAAAAAAGAGAGAATTATAAATGGTTGTATAACTATAAGCATATATTGCTCAATTTTATATAAACTTACTTACTTATAGTCAGATATATTTGTTGTAATTTAACAGTTTGATTAATAATTCAATAGTGGTTTTGTTTTGTTGATTTCTTTACGGATCAATATCTCAACAAATTACTGACAAAATGCTTCTGACCAAATATTCCCAAATAAGCACCCCCCTTACTCATGTTACTATACCCTGCTTTAGAAATTGTGATGCACAATAAACATATAAATAATCTGTTATGAATGATGCATTCAAATAAATGTAAAAGAAAATAACTCATTTAAATGAAAACTAAATCTGTAAAATATAATTTCTTTAAAGTTTGGCTTCATTTATTAAATAAATGCCTTGTTTTTAATCAGAATACCAATGAGGTGCCCGTGTATTTATTTCATCTGTAAAGATTTATGGTGATATTGATCTAATATTTCCTAATAATTATCATCTATGTTCTTTTTTCAAGTATTTGAAATGATTGGATATTTTCTGGATTATCCTGAAAACATTTGTGATTGTTTGGAATATTTTTGTTTTTATCTGTATGTAAGATTAAGTCATTAATTATTTATTTAACTATTAATTTGTGTCCACACTGTTTGTTGGTTTATAATCACTAATTGTACAAAGTTTTTCTTTTTTTATGTTTTCAGTCTGATCGTATTTGATTTATCCATTCATTGTGTAGAATATTTTTGTATTTATTAAATGAATTCATTTAATGTATTGTTATCATAAAACTTTTAAACGGTACAAGCTAGAAGACAGTTAGGAAATAGTGTTTTCTAAATATTTCAAAATTATATATACACCTTACTCTACTTTATTTGAAAAACAGGAGATATTTAATATGTATGTTTTAAATTCTAATGTTTCAGTACAAATATTTACAAGTTAGACCAGTTGTTTGTGTAATACCATAAAATGTACAAATCATTGCTGAGTAATATGGCTGTTGGTATAGATGTCGTACTCCTGATCGGAAACTTGTATGTCAGTTTGATACATGTACACCTCTTCAGTTAAATGTTGAAGTATTGTTAACCATCTCTTTTGGCGTAAAAACTGATATGGAACCCACTATGTGAATTGTGAATAATGTAAATTGTTTTATTTCTTTCTAATTGAGTTGAACTTGGATGTCAATATTTATGGGTCTATTTGGGTCCTGAATACTTCCTGCAACTTTTTGTGGATTATCCTTTCCACTGTGCTTTTTTAGAAAATATTCATTATCAATGAAGTTTTATTTGATGTGAACAACGTACACTAAAAATGTTTTCATACAGTTTAGAATTACATTACTCAGAGTTTTCACAACATATTTTCTTATCAAAGTAACAGATTTGGCCGTTAATAAGTTAATAGTTAATAAGTATTTTTCGACTTTTGGGAATTGTAATCAATTTGTTTGCAATTTTAACCGATGGTTTTCATTGGCAATCTGTTCTTAATGAAAACCCTGCATTACTGGTTCTACATGGTGTCCATTGTGCTCAATAATGACATCTCAACAATTCTGGACATTACTACACTTTGGCATATTTCAGTGAGTGTCTATCTGTGCTATTTCCAGCCTGATGTTATAATTTTGTACTTCCAGAGTTTGAATGGTGGGGCGACTGATCTATACACCTTCTCCTTTCAGTATCAAGTTATAAAATGACATTTATTGTAAATAGCTTCAGACATTATGGGACACTGTGTATTTTAATTTTGTAAATGTTTCTTTTAACCTTTTAGTGTTTCTGTTTGATTTTTGTTATTGGTGAGAGACTGTGTTATATTGTCGTTTTATACATTGTTGTTATATATTGTTGTTATATATATAATAATCACTTCTGACTATTTTGCTACGCACAAATTATTCTTAGAAAGCAGCTTTTATATAATCAATTATTGTGTGCAAAATTTTGTATTATTTTTTCTAATTGCGATATCACTGTACTGATTGATTTGAAATACTTTCATTTTGCTGTAGAAATTCTACAACCTTATTTTATGTTTGTTCTTAAGTGCTTAAAGTAGTGTGTCTTTAACATCGGGTCATAACTCCAGATAATCTGATTAATGTATACTGTTTTCATGTATTGAGGAAACGCCTTCCTTAGATAAGTAAGATAAACTCAATTTATGTATAATTATACAACACAAGATTTTGTTTGTGTTTATTTACGTGAATAATTTCTAAGTTGTCAGTTGTAAAAGGACAAAAGGAACCTGTGCCAATTTTCCAGACATACAAAGTATTGGTAATCTTGATATTATTATATTTAAATTCAATAGTGCTTCTTTTTTTAACATAATTAACATAATAGAATGGTAGCTAGTCCTCATTTTTATAACAAAATTAACATTTACGAATGATACAGAACTGATATGAAGGTTTTGCATTCTTGATATTCAAATGTTGAATAAGACTCACTGTGTAATATATTCAGAAACAACATGGGAACTAGTTGGTCTATATTAATCAGTTGTTTTTACCCCAAGGACCATCTCCTGACTCCCTGATCTGGTACCCGGCGTACAAAGTTTTTAGACTAAAGCTACTAAAGCATGATTGACTAACACTACCTTTACATTGAGTTGTGTCCTGATGAATGTCATCTCAATACTTCATCAAAGGGATTGTTTACTAGGGTTTTGTTTGGTGAACTTTATCTTGTCAATGTCACCGAAGTGTTTTATTGTTAACTGTAAATGTTATCATGTTTTGTGGAAGATATTGATAGTACAGTCAAAGCTGTGAACAAATGCCAGTCTTGGGAAAGGTGAAGTGTGGCCTTTATTGACAGATTACCTTTATTCGGAGGTAATTTTGTTCTAAACAATCAATAGAGTTTTTTAAGATGGCCATTATTCAAAGGGTGGCATTCATTCAGAGGTAACTACTAATACAGGTTTGACTGTATATAGGACTTTGGTTATAATGCCAGTTGGTTATAAGATTTCTATGTTTTTTTTTTTAACTTTTAATTGCCATATAATCTGTTCTGTCGTTTTTTATTTTATTTTTCCTGAAATCATTACAAAATGTTTATTGAGAATTTATCTTAAATAAACACGACTATCTCTGTTTAACATGTTATGTGGTTTATTTCTATGACGCCCTGAATATGTTTATGACATACATGCAACGCTTTGGATATAAAGGGGAATCCCCTGATTTAAGCCACAAAACTCAAGAAGCTTTCTCATTAGACGTCAAATGTTGAGGATCAGTTAAAAACTGCATCATAACTTATGATCCTTGATTGTTTACAATTTAAGGAGTCAGTGAAATTCCCTATATTGTATCAGCAAATTTGACCCCTTTAACAAATTCTCAAGAGTCAGAATCCTTATTTTACTACATTGTAATCTTATGGGCCAAAATGCCATTTTACTGTCAAATAAAAACCTTGACTCTAGTATAACAGGTTTCTGATACAAAAAACCCCGCTGATTTTTAGGATATGATTGGCTTTAACACTGCTTAGTAACTGATATGTTGTATGTTTGTCCAGTTTTATGGAATTAGAAATAACCTGGATTCGCACTATTTGAATTATTTAATTTCCTCCATCATGGATGCATACAACTGACTATTTCAGGTATGCATTCATGATCAGATCTAAGGGAGACAACTCCAGAATTAATATGTATAGTTACTTCAAGA
The DNA here is from genome assembly GCA_964023205.1 of Lutraria lutraria. Taxonomy (NCBI): domain Eukaryota; kingdom Metazoa; phylum Mollusca; class Bivalvia; order Venerida; family Mactridae; genus Lutraria; species Lutraria lutraria. The sequence goes on from OZ026840.1 coordinate 6,418,172, forward strand.
GTTAGCCAATTATTTATTTATCTATTTCATCAGATGTGATGCCATTTTCAACATTTCAGTCATATTGCGGCCAGTAGTTATTCTAACCAGCTTCCCTGGTTTTCATTAAAGCCTTAACCAGGCCTAATTTGCATTATACAAAAAAATGTATATTGTTCCGTCATAACACAGTACCGGATGTTAGTTTTTACATACTTATTAAACATAGTGACTTCCCCTTGATTATCTTCGCCATTTGTCTTACGCAATTATTCGCAGCATTTTCGTATTTATTTTACATTGACAACGAGTTGTTAAGAAAATCTCATGCTATATTTTGATAGCAATCGTTATCTGAACGATGTCTATCATATTATGTTACGTTCCAAGTTTGTCTAAGCCCAAACTATTACCAATCGTGGAGGGATTCTTAAATTTTAGTCTACATTTATGATACGTACGAGCAATCCGTTCATGGTTTTGCTATTTCATCTATTGCTCGCAAAAATGTCTCGAAATCATCTGTAGTATACAGTTAGTTCGACTAGGATTCTTTCAGTCGGAATTTATGTCCGTGGCCCATACAGGTATTAAATCGTTGTGCCATATTAGATAAGTATATGTTAATTAATGTTTGTTATCGCAGGTTAAACAAACTTAACCGCTTAGGCTCGGCGCATGCATTCATGAATAATCATTACATAATAATATATTTAATGTTCGGATTATGTTTTGACGACACCGCCTACAATTATTGCGAAGGATCGCAAAGTAGCCTATCAGATTTATTATGCAAATCTACGGAATCCTGTTAGTGCCATGTCGAATGTCGTCCGTCGACCCACAAACGCGACGCACGACAACGCGATACGACAATGCGACAACGATACGACAATGCGACAACGCGATACGACGCTCGACAATGCGATACGACGGACGACAATGCGATACGACATTTGTCAAAATGTCGTGATGTCGAGTGGCCAATTTTGGCACGATATATTACAATGTCGTATCGCGTTGTCGAGCGTCGTATCGCGTTGTCGCATTGTCGAATCGCGTTGTCGCATTGTCGTATCGCGTTGTCGCATTGTCGTATCGCGTTGTCGTGCGTCGTGTCCAGCATTTCAGCGACATGCGACGCACGACAACGCGATACGACGCTCGACAATGCGACACGACGCTCGACAATGCGATACGACATTCGTCCAAATGTCGTGATGTCGTATCGCGTTGTCGTGTGTCGCCTATGCGTCCATACCATGACATGCGACAACGCGATACGACAATGCGACAACGCGATACGACGCTCGACAACGCGATACGACATTTTGAAAATTGTCGTGCGTCGACCGGTGTTCACTTAAATAAATACCGCCGTTCGCTTCGATCGTTGCGACAATAAAATTTACTCGCACCTGACCTGAACAAAAGTCTAACACGCGCGGTAGGATGGCGTCTGCAAGTTTCTTATGTATGTTTTCTTATATTGACAAGGGTTGTTGATGAATTGTCATAATATGATATATAAGTAATTTTTGTGGTAGTTAATACATGTGCTGGTTTACATTATACATTAACGAATTCGTTGTTTTCTGATTAATTACTGGCAGTTTGTTTGCATTAACAGTTATATTAACTAGTGATGACTGCCAAATGCATATCTATATATAAATATATATTTTCATGAGGTCAATATACAGGAATCAGCCATCTTTAGAATATACAGCTTCGTCGTGGAAACATTTCTATCCAATGGAGTCACTTTTGTATCTTTGTGTTTGTTCTTCAATACACGTATTAAAACGTTCAGTTGTTCATTACAAACGTTAAAGAATAACGCACACGCGCAAATGAAACTAGCACATGTATTAACTACCACAAAAAATACTTATATATCATATTATGACAATTCATCAACAACCCTTGTTAATATAAGAAAACATACATAAGAAACTAGCAAACGCCATCCTACCGCGCGTGTTAGACTTTTGTTCAGGTCAGGTGCGAGTAAATTTTATTGTCGCAACGATCGAAGCGAACGGCGGTATTTATTTAAGTGAACGCCGGTCGACGCACGACAATTTTCAAAATGTCGTATCGCGTTGTCGAGCGTCGTATCGCGTTGTCGCATTGTCGTATTGCGTTGTCGCATGTCATGGTATGGACGCATAGGCGACACACGACAATGCGATACGACATCACGACATTTGGACGAATGTCGTATCGCATTGTCGAGCGTCGTGTCGCATTGTCGAGCGTCGTATCGCGTTGTCGTGCGTCGCATGTCGCTGAAATGCAGGACACGACGCACGACAATGCGACAACGCGATACGACAATGCGACAACGCGATACGACGCTCGACAACGCGATACGACATTGTAATATATCGTGCCAAAATTGGCCACTCGACATCACGACATTTTGACAAATGTCGTATCGCATTGTCGTCCGTCGTATCGCATTGTCGAGCGTCGTATCGCGTTGTCGCATTGTCGTATCGGGTTGTCGCATTGTCGTATCGCGTTGTCGTGTGTCGCGTTTGTGGGTCGACGGACGACATTCGACATGGCACTAACAGGATTCCGTACAAATCAGATATTTTTTCCATCAGATTCAAAGATAAGCATGACGCAATCGGTGTCTTTTTTTCAAATGACATTTATAAGTACGGAAATCGGTGTTTTACAAATGTCTGAATGCATGCAATCATGGCAAAAACGATTTGTGAGAACCTGTGTGCTGTAGAAGAACAGTGTGACATTGCTTGATCTGATTCAGTGTTGATTTCAGTAATTCTTAATAATAGTCGTGATTTTCTTTTCATAAAACATACCTTTCCGTTTTATATAATTTACATTGCAAGAAGACTGAATACGAAAACACTGACCACACACCCCTTGTCCCCTCCCCCTTAATGCTTGCATATTAATGATGAAGTAAGATCCGATCGCGCGATTGTTTATCCATTTATTCAACAAACCATGTGGTTAAATAAAGTTAACCGGTCGACAAATTTGAAAAATACTGCGATGTTATTAGTCAAAATATAAATCCGAACGCATTTTATCGGTAATGATATGTAAAAATGCTGGTCATACATGTACTACATCGACTGTATAAACGATGAACCCTGATCGCCGGGTTATAAATCTAGCGCGCTAACTACTGAATACATGCACAAGTTATAGTGTCAAAATATGAGCACAACTTATATTTAGACGGTAACGTCAATCAAATTTAGCCAATCGTATTGGACTGATTGGGTATATTGATATTTCAGATTAATATTGATTTTTCAACATTGTTCCACACTGCACTTCACGTAATCGATTGTTGTAAATGAACTATTTATATTGTATGCTATTGCGAAATGTTTAATAGTTCCAGTTTATTTGACATCGTAGGTAGGATAACAAAGTTCTTCGCGGATACGGAATATTGAGTTCGTTTACCCTAGCCCCGGGGATAGTACAAATACGCCAGATAGAGTTAAGGTAAGTTACTTATACCATGTATTGTGGACACTGAATACTTGTTAAACCTGACCGTATTCACTTCGTTCTTGTTATTGAAAGAAACGTTACAGCAGAAATTATTGATATATTGACAACTTGATTATCAAAACCAATGTGTTATTAAATGTCTATTTTATTACACTCTCACATTGCTTGAGTTCCCTTTATGAAGACTGCATTGTTATCTCCAAAGACGCGTATTAATTTTACAATACCTGGCCAAGTTTTTATAACTTCCACATGACATTTTATAGTACTGTATGAAACTGATCGAATACATTTGATTGATAATCAGCTGGACATTTAATATATTCTATCTAACATTGTCTAAAATTGTCTTTGAATAATTGATTTATTTGTGTAGATGAATAATTAGTACAAATTAAAGGCTTTTTGACGATTTGGGAGTCACCCAATATAGGCCTCTATTATAGGAGAAAATGTGCCCTGGGTACAGTAATTACCGACTACATTTTGAGGTCATTTTTTTATAATAAAAAGGGTAACCGAACTTCAGATTAGTTGAAAACAAAACCTGGAACGTATTTATGAAATTTTAATTTTAATGAGTCTGCCACGGTCTCAAAACTCTAGGTTGTATCCTTTTCTCACACCAAGAGTTTTTTCTGGTAAATTGTGTCCATACATATACAAAATTGAATAGAAAATGTACTGTGACAGTGCATATCCAAACAGTATATGAACGATCTAACGTATATCATAATGTTAAATAGTAATGTTCAGTATTTCGTATTAAAATATTTTACACATTTTTAGATCATACAATGGGAAAGGGAGAAGGGTCTGGAGACGGCGGAGGAGAGGGATCTGGACAGTATAAAGGAAAGTTTGAGCGGGTCTTTTTTCCGGCTATGCCATTACCCTTAGCGATTGTTTGTTGCGTATTTAACTTCCTTATACCTGGACTTGGTTAGTATATAGTCATTCTTAACCCAGTTGAAAACTAACATTTATGTACGCATACTGATTTAAAATCTATTATAAATAAAATACCAAGTCCTAATAAGTTTATTGTAAAATGTTTCTATATGTATCTTAAAATAGAACATTTAAGTCAATAGTTATCCTGAATTCATTCATATCTAAGTGAAATCGATATCATATAAATATACATGTACTTGTAAACTATAAATAAATGGTTGTATTGATTGTATAATTTTCAAGTGTACGTTCTGGCGAAAGATGAAAAAATGATCGAAGGTTTTCATTCACAGTACATCATACCTTATTCACGGTAGTTGATTTATATGGTTTGTCATTAGAATATGATACGACATCCATGCACAATGATTTGTACAAGTAAATAGAGATAATTTTAAATAGTTTCTAGTTAAACATTCACAAATTAAGTTCTCTATTATTGTATATTTTATGTGTTTAGGAACTGCTATTGCTGGTTTGACTGTTTTTTGTTGTGCCAGAAATGAAGATATGGATGCTGCACCTAGGGCATTGAGTTGTTTTGCAAGTTGCGGTATTGGGTTCTTACAACTTGTGACCACCATACTTATGTTGTTGGGATGGTTTTGGAGTTGTTTCTGGGGAGTTACGTTTATTATGATGAGCCGTAAGTCTCTACATATTCATGCTGTACATCTGTTGTTTTGTAAGCATTTAATAACTGACCTTGCAAACAGAAGCTAGTCTACCAATGCCCCTGTCAGTTTATTACACCATACTGTGGAATACAGAGGAATGCAGGCTGCCGTGTCCATGACATAAGTCATCATTATACCTGCATTTCTTGTTCAATGTATTTTAAGGAACATTTAGTACATACCAAATTAATCGACAAAATATAGTTTTCGTTCGACTTTTTAGATTCATGACCATCAATAAATCCTTGTTCATTACTTTAAACCAGTTTATGATAAATCATACAAAGAATTGTAAAATGAAAATATGGATATATTTCGTGGGAAGAAAACAATTAAATACAAAAAGATTTTTCATGAAATATTTCCAGTGGAATATTATCACAACAATAAAGTGGATGATTACGACCAAGGTACAGCGAGAACACAACACGTCCCAACAACACATATGGTATATGAGGCTGGTTCTTCAACTCCGACGGCGGTAATAGTGCAACCGACACATCTCCCGTACAAAATAGCCCAGTCAGCCGGCCAGGAAAGCATCACAAAGCAACCTCTGTCGGCCACTGCTCTCGATTCTACACAACCATCAGAACCACCACCAGCGTATACAGAAACTGAAAAACAACCACTGTAAAGCTTTATTAACTGATCATTGAAATTTCCGAGGATTCTATTTACCCTATATACGTACATTCATATTGTTTGTTAATAGGTGTGTATTCATACAGCACGCGTTCGGTGTAGCCAGTCTAGGGCAAATCATTTGTATTGAGAAAGGGAAACTATTGCATCCATCTTGTATGTGTTTTCTTAAATAGACTGGATTTGTCAGTATTAAATCGTTGTGCCATATTAGATAAGGAATTTTATCGGAAATGTAAAAATGCAGGTTATACATGTACTACATCGACTATATAAACGATTGTATTATATGTCATTAGTACGTAGCATCATTCTGTTTTATTCCTCTTTGTTTTGTGTATGCACGTATATTGTCCTTGTTTTTACATGTTGACGTTGTTGTATCAAATTATCGTGTTGTTGAAGGCTACAACAAATATTCGTTATTTGCTATGTCAATCAAATGACCAAGTATGCTTTTATTCAGCATGTGCCATTTCTGTATTGCTCAAATGTGAATGAAATACTGTTGTGATTAATGGATGTTTGTTGGGAAGATCTTATTAATTCACAATTCATGGTGTATTCTACCTTTCTGAAGTACAGTACAGTACAACCTTTCTAGAACGGCCCTCTTTAGTGCAACAACCTCTCTATAACAACACCTTCAAAATTTCCCTAATCTGCTATTTACTATAAATTTAACCTCTGTAGAGGAACAACTTCTAAACAACGGCCAATATTTGCATCTCCCACAGGGTGTTGCTCTACAAAGGTGATACTGTTTGTCATTTAGATTTTCACTTGCTTGGACTTTTTTCAACCAGGTGCAAGCAAACTAGATAAGAAAAAAGGTTAAGTGCATAAAGAAGAATTCATGCTCTGTTCAATTCAGTCTTATAATGATCTTATAAAGGTTCAACGCAACAGTGTCGTAACTCATATAGAAATAAGAACAAGTTACGACAGTGTTGCGCTGAACCCTCGATATAGAACAACACCTACCTCACATTGAGTTGTGTCCCGATTAATGTCATCTCAATATTTCATCATAAGGGTTGTTTTCAAGGGCTTTGTTTGGTGAACTTTTGTCGTATCAATGTCACCTAAGTGTTTTATTGTTAGTTGTAAATGTTATCATGTTTTGTGGAAGATATTCAAAGTACAGTCAAACCTATGAACAAAGGCCAGTCTTGGGAAAGGTGAAGTGTGGCCTTTATTGACAGGTTGCCTTTATTCGGAGGTCAATTTGTTCGAAACAATCAGTGGAGTTTTTTTTTAAGATGGCCATTAGTCACAGGGTGGCCTTTATAAATTCAGAGGTGATCGCTGACACCGATTTGATTATATTTAAGTCAATTGGTTATAAGATTTTTATGTTTTTTTTATAACTTTTAATTGCCATAAAATCTGTTCTGTCATTTCTGATTTTTTAAAAATTCTTACTGAAATCTTTACAACATGTTTATTGAGAATGTATCTGAAATAAATACGACTGTCTCTGTTTTATGTGTTATATGGTTTATATCGATGATCCCCTGATTATGTTAACGACATACATGCAACACTTTGGATTAAAAGTGGAATCCCCTGATTACAGCCACAAAACTCAAGCAGGGTTTTCATTAGACCGTCAAATGTTGAGGGTCAGTTATGACCCTTGGCCGTTTATGATTTAAGGAGTCAGCGAAATTCCCTACTATTGTATGAGCAAATTTGACCCCTTTAACAAATTCTCCAGAGTCAGAATCTTTATTTTACTAGGATCAAAATGCCATTTTACTGTCAAATGAAAACTCTGACTCAAGTATGACAGGTTTCTGATTCTTATACAAAAAAATGCTGATTTTTAGGATATGATATGATTGGCTTTAACACAGCTCGGTAACTGATATACGTTTTATGTTTGTCCAGTTTTATGGAATTAGAAATAACCTGGATTCGCACTATTTGAATTATTTAATTTCCTCCAGCAAGCATGCATACAACTGACTAATACAGGTATGCATTCATGAATAATATTAACAATCAGATCTAAGGGAGACAACTCCAGAATTAATATAGATAGTTACTTCAAGAGTTAACAAATACATTATTTATTTATTTATTTCATCCGAATTATTGCTATTTTCAAAAGTCCAGTCACATTGTGGCGGGTAGTTATCCTAACCAGCTTCCCTGGTTTTCATTACGGCCTTAACCAGACCTATAACCACATTATATCCGCAACCAAGCTACCCCACATAATTCAGAGGAGTAATAATTATCTTCAGTCAAATTTGTCACGGCGTGATCCTCGCACCTGTGACAGCTAAATATACAGTGGCAAACAGTACATATAATGGTTTAAATTATTTAAACTAATACATTGATTGGACCAATATATATACACATCTGAAGTCAAAACAAAAAAATATACCTTAACATATTTAGTATTCTATACAAGTCTGCATATATTGTTATTTTTTCTTGTAAATCAAATAAGCAAATGAATATTAATTAATATCTGGGACCATTATACAAATTGGTCCAACAAATATATTATACATTATATTTTGTTCCGTCATGACACAGTAACGGATATTAGTTTTTAGATAATCTTTACATAGTGACTTCCCCTTGATTATTTTCGCCATTTGTCTTACTCATTATTCGCAGCATTTTCGTATTTATTTTACATTGACAACGAGTTGTAAGAAAATGTCATGCTATATTTTGATAGCAGTTATTATTTTAGCGATGTCCGTCATATTATTTTATGTTCCAAATTTGTCTAAGCCAAAACTGTTACCAATCGTGGAGGGATTCTTTCAGCCGGAATTCATGTCCGTGGCCCATACATTACGGTAATTGTTTATTCTAAGTCGTGAAGGCAATGCCATGTATTATGAAGTCCATTATATTGATATTACTATATGTCCTGTGGTTTATGAAGCATGATCGATTTATTATTGGGATTACAAGTCGACAGGGATTTGTTTCACTTAGAAAGTGATGGCGTCTTCACCAAGAAATATTTTCCATATTTGTATTGTGAAGATTCCCTAAATGTGCCTTTTTCCTAATAGTTCTCCCAATTTTCTAGCGCCCAGCATCTTCCCAGGTCAAAAAGAACCTCCTACAGGTTTGATTTTGCTTAACTGATGGCTTAAATTATTTTGAATTGTGAAAAAATTTCAAAGACAATTTAAATTGCTTATTTGGACTAAAATGGATCCACAATTAGTATTGACTATATTTGTCCCTATTGGCTTATTACATATATCAGTCCAATTTAATGCATGTTTGCCTGCTTTGACTGAAGAGATATGTATATAATTGTACTTTGTTGTTTAGGTCAATTAAAAGTTATACAATTATCATAATTATATAAATAGGAATATTTAAAATTGAAAGATATAATTTATGTTAAAAATTGATACTGGTATGGTTGTTAACTTGTTGTAGCTGCATTTAGCAGACTTGTGAATAAATGTCTCTGGTTCAGGCTGAAAAAAGAAATAAGTTTGTTTGGACTGCTCCAACCCAAAACTTAATTAAGCACTGGGTAAGTGTATGTTGGGATTTTTTTACTACATGTATATAACAATGGTAAAAAAAGCCCCCTCCCCCCAAAAAAAATTGATTTCTATTTATTTGCTAAGATTTTCATGAGTAGGTAGGTCAGCACTCCAAACAAAGTTAATTTTATTTTCAGCCTAATAGAGATTTATTTTTGTGTTAACTTAATTACAGGAGAAACATGGAGTCTGGTAATGAGCAAGGTGCTGCGTTTGCCGTATATTATGATGGTGAACCGGTAATTGATATGTGGGCAGGATATGCTGATGAACAAAGTTACAGAAGATGGAGAAATGAAACTACAACATTGACCTTTGGTTGCACAGCTGGAGTACGGGCCTTTCTCATGAACATCATGGTGCAAAAGTAATTTATTTTTTCAATATTCTAGACTTCTAATTAATTACAGGACCCTCAGCTTATAGCCCCCCCCCCCCTTCAGTATAGATTTGCTTTCCACATGTATAGGCCTGAATTATCTTATTGTTTATTTACATTCATGTGTACCAAGCCAACTGTTTCAGTTTACATCATTTTTATCACACAAGCATTCCAATTTTCAAGTAAGGGGATCAGACACATGCAGGCCTTTAAGTTTGTGGTATAACAAACAAGTACAAGCTATTTGAGACAAAAATAGGTGACAGAATGTTGTCTCTTGATTTCTGGGGTTTATCACTTTCTCTAGATAGAAAAGGCAAGTTACCCATCAGAATTATTATCTGAAAAATGAGAAGTAGTCAGAACTACTGCATTTTCATTGGGCTCAGTTTTTGCGTTTTTTACTAAAATGGTTATTTCATGTGGACATAAATTCATGGATTTTGATTTTTGAAAGGAAATGCCTTATCTCTGAATTTAAATACATTGGGATTTGATTTCGAGGATGAGTCGACCCACAAAATCCAAATAATTATGAATCCCAAACGAACTTGCTTGTTGAGCTACCATTAAATATTGTATTAAATCAATGTTCATTACTGTCTTATTGTATTCAAGTTTCTATTTCAGTGGATTGCTCAACTACACTCATCCTATCTCAGAATATTGGCCTGAATTTCAGAAAAATGGAAAAGAAAATATAACTTTGAAAATGCTGCTGGATCATAAGGTACTCCTTACTTCTAGCATGGCGTAGAATTCGATCAATACTGAAGATTGATATTTATTCTGATGAATTGGAATTGAATAATACAGTCATTTAACACTGGTACAGTTTCATCTGTAGAGCAATTGATAATATAAGTTTACATATCAATTTTGAAAAACATTTGCAAAATGGGTCGTATAATGGGAACACCAACGGCCTTGGACAGATTTTACCACAACGGTGTCCGCTCTCTAATTCAATCATTTATTTTCGGATCCTCACCAAACTTCATGGTAATGTTTATGGCCATGCTCGTTCAAGTTCGATAACCAGCCCAATTGGCCTAGGCAGTTCTGAGTTATGGCCTTGATGGGTGTATTTTGTGACCTGGCACTCTTTTCTTTTCGATATTCTTGCCTCCTGAACATTTCTGAACTTACATGTCTGAAATGAAATGAAAGACGCCATGGAGGGATACAGAATTTATCTCAGTACATTTAAATGTTTGAAGGCTATTCTTCAATCTGATTCTAAGGTACCGTATATACTCGACTATAAGGCGCATGCGCTTATAAGACGCACCTATGAAATGGACGAGCAATCTGGGGTATTTAGCATTGACCCTTCTATAAGACGCTGTCGAATTTTGAGATCGAGCGAGGATAGTTAAAAGTTCCAGAGGGGGTTAATCTTCTGACATAAACTGATTAAAATCAAACAATAACAGCAAATTATTGCTTTATTTCAAAGCAGAAATTGCATCGCTCCCGACCGTCGTTTAAAACAGAAAGTAGAATTTAACAAAGGGGAGTAACTTCTACAGGCTGTTAATTAATATATATCCCATAATGCACAGTAAGAGAATCTGTTATTCTGAAATGCCCCCAGGTAATGTTAATTCAAATGTTTAACCTATTGCAATCAGCAACGATTATGTCATACAGACTGTGCTTTTGATAAGTTGAGATATAAAAGGTGCTAATTTCACTGGATACAAAAGAAATTAACACACACACAAACAAAACAATGTGTCAAACTTGCTAAACCACGACCAAAGAAAACAAAAGCCATCAAGATGTGCATTACCTCAAATAGAACTCTTAATGATTTACTAATACATGTACAACTTCTTTGCCACTGATAAGTGATAACATCTGTATTAATCTCGTACCTTACTAAATAATCCAGTAACAAATTATTTACACAGAAAATATCCGTAAATGTGTGTCACATTTAAATTCAATTTATGTGAGTAAAATATTCACCAGAGAGCAAGAAACTGATCATTTGATTGACGGGTTGCATCATTTATGACGTCAGTTACATTAACCTTAAACCTAAGCATATTTCAACACCGCTAAAAATAGAAAATCAATATAGTTACAAGTCTGGGAGTGTGGGAAAATATGTGCGGACTTTAAACCTCTGGGTCTAAGTGATAAAAAAATTTTTTTGGTCATAAGTTGAGCTGAATTTGTGACCTAATTACTATAGAACTTTAGAAATAAGGATGATTTAATCGATCAAAGGCGGTGAATTGTTCATAAGTCGTAAAAGAAAAAGTGTCAAGGAAAATTTTGTTACATCAAAGGATGCCGACATTTTACACGATTAACTCGTTCTTAATTATGAAATAATTCATCTAAGGGTGAAGGAACCTGTTAGATAAGATAAGAACAGAAAGTTATTAATGCTGACAACATATTATACGGTAGGTAATGTTTTTTTTTTTGCTAAACTGTTGGACAAATAGTGGGTGGGGGTGCCTCGCCGAAAACGCAATCTACGGTCGATAAAATGAAATATTCTGTCAAAAATATAAGATTTTGGAAAAAATATTTTATCTCTCCAGTCTGACTCGCTTGTAAGACGCACCCCCCTCGTCAAGTTTGATAATTGAGTCTCAAAAATGCGTCTTATAGTCGAGCATATACGGTATTATCCCTAACCTTTGCTCATTCCTACTGTTTTGAGACCTCTTTAAACTAGTGATGTAATGATAATCGATTATAATAGAATAATCGTTGCTGACGGCTCGAGGTCGGCGACTATTGATATTAGTGGTGTTGAATCGATGTTGTTACAAGTAGGTAGACCGCTGCCATTATTAGAGCAACTGTCTTCTTACCACTACTTTTGGGCATTGTGTGTATTTAAACAAGGATGGTCTCTGTTATTTGAGAAAATTTGTGTGAAATTTTCCCTTGTCCATGGAAGTTCAAGTCGTCAGTCTGAATATATTGTATGACAAACAAGTAACAACCAAATAAGTTTGTCAAATAAGGATATAAATTTGCTTTCGATTATTTTCCGATTGTGAATCGAAACACCCTTTCCGATTTGATTTGATAATCGATTCTCTTTCAAGTCCGATTTTACAACACTACTTTAAACAACACCTTGATAATGCCATGTCTACTGTAGTTGGTGAGACTCAGGAATTATTTGTGTGAAACAATTTACTATGGAGATATGGAGATATTTATTGCTTACTTTCTTTTGCAATATGGCTAGCAAACGTGGTCTACATACTTTAATCAATGCTTGGTTTAAATTGTATACTTGTTTATTTGTTCTTGAAATATTCTTACATAAAACAGTGGCTTTGTTAAAATTTTATGTTGTGTACTTTTAATAAAAAGTGATAGACATTGTTTGAATATCATAAACTATTTTTTTTTATTTGGAACATTTTTTGTATGTTTTCTTTTTGCCTTTTAGGCAGGGCTTCCATATTTGGACGAATCTGTGTCACTGAGAGATCTAGTTGCACCTTATAAACGAATAGAGAGCCTTATTGTCAATCAAGAGCCAGTCTGGACTCCAGGTAAATTTTTGTGTACTTTGTTCAATTGCATAGAAATAAATGTTGTACGGAATGTGCTACTGTTTTGTATGCAGGATAACTCTTATGTTTTAAAATTTTGTTTAAAGAAACACATCTAATGAGAATGTAATGATATGTTTGATTGTAGGATCCGTGTTAGGCTATCATGAACATACAGTTGGACTAATTATAGATCGATTGATTAGTAAAGTGGACCCAAAACATAGAGATATGGATGTTATATTCTCTGAGGAAATAGCTGTACCACTAGGTAAGACATTACCTGTTTATTATTATATAAAATTAATCCTGTTTAATCCTGTATGTTTATTTTGTTTCAGTGGGTTTAACGCTGTTTTTTTTAATGATGTCTTAGTTAAATATTGCAGACAGTTTACCTAACAAGTTTTATTTAATTATATTTTTCCCAGTACTGAAATACCCTTCCATAAGGTGCCAGCAACTTTTAAAAAAATCAACATTTTTGTCAAATTAGTCAGATAGACAAAAAGAAAAATTCTCTTTGAACGAAATTTTCTCCCTTAATGAAAAAAAGACAGAAAAGTTAAGGAAAATCCTCCCTTAGGAGAATTTTCCTATTTGAGGATTTTTTCCCCATAGAAACTAAGGAGCTTTGTGAATATGGGCCCTGGCCTACGAGCCATGAGTAGTTTAACTATATAGACAAAACATGCGTAGACTCTCTCATTACATATGTGTTGATGCTAGGATAGTTATTTGATAAACTGGACAAATTGTTACCAACTACAAACAATATTATTATATAGTACAAAAAAAAATCATGTATATTAGAATATCTAAGTTCAGGTCCTTAGTCATGGCCGAGATTGATAGGTTACAAGCACGCTAACACGCTGGACCTTGGTTGTGGCACCTGTATGTTGATCATTCACACATCCTAATATCCCATTCACTCAATACAGCACATATATATGTATACAGTGCTGAAGTGAAACTGTGTTTTCTTAGTATGCATCATGTTTGTTATTTCAACACAAATCTGTTCATACTTACCCTGGTATACACAAAGTAAATAGCATTGGTGCCTTCACATTTGGGCATTTAGTTGGTCTCTTTATTCCTGGAAGATTTATACCGATTTGCATAATGGAAGAAAAAAACAATATGAAATAGTTTTTCACTGGGGTTTACTTTCACTTTAACAGCTGGGGTCATTTTGTGACTTTCTGTGCTACGGGAAGAATGACTAATCTTCTACACGTTAGCTGGACAGCTCCCTCTAAGAAAGAAGAGTCATTACAATAAAACATCATTTCTATTTTTTATTCTAAGATCACACATTTTGTATTACGGTAAGTATTTTGCAGTTAGAAACTACTGAGTTGGTGCCATAAAATAAGGTCAGCCCGATTGATCTTTGAACAAATATTTATTTATAGCCTGAGGTATTAGTATTATGTTTTTGTTTCAGGCATTGAATTTGATATGAATTTGAAGAGGAAAGATGTACACAAAACAGCCAGAATTCATGAACAGTCATTAATGAAGAAGTTATATCAATATATGAAGAATCCATCGTATCTTATAACATACTTGATGACAATAGTTGATCCTGGATCTCTGTATCATAGAATTACAAATACACTTTTGGAGAATTCTATGGTATGCTTTTATTATATATTTGAGTTTAACCCCTTTTTTTCAATAATTTTTCAGTTATATACAGCAGCCGGTTCACTTAACCAGTTTTCCTGGACTTTATTTTAACCAATAATTATCTACCCTTCCAGACAGAGCCGGCAACTTGTCCACAAGTGAAGGAAAGTCTACATTGTTGTGGAATTTTCATAGAAAGGGAAGACGAGCCACGACCGTGAATCGAACCCGGATCACTGGGTTAAAATCCATCACACTAACCGCTGGACCAGGGTCATGACCTCTCTATGGCATGTACCTCTAAGATGATGAAACATTGAACACTGTGGTACATCCAAGGTTATGCAAGGTCTTGTTTTCTGTAAAAACCTGGGTATGATTAATGTTGGAAAAGATGACTAGGCCAGGAAAAGGTCATGACAAACTAGGAAGCTCCTTGGTATGTAGTAAAAACTTCCTGACCAACTGTTGATATTCACATCTCAATTTTATTGTTCATACCAAACAATTAAATTAGGGAAGGCAAATACTTTGAAAGTAGGATTCATTTCTAAATGTTTTTGATGTTTATGTAAAGCATTGACCTGGTAACTGTAAATACAGCTAATTTTTAGCATGAGAAATTACAGTATAACCCCCCCCCCCACTATTTCCAGTGACTTGAATAATTGAACTATGTTTAATATTATCTTTTACTATTTTCAGCCAGTCACTGTGTATAATGATCCTGAACTAAGGGAGGTAACTCTGTCATCTCTTACAGGTACTGGAACAGCTAGAGGGTTAGCCAAACTGTACAGGTGATTATATGTCCTTTCTCTTCTTGATATTAATTTTGTGGAGGAAGATTTTTTGCATATTTTGTGCAAAGATTGATCTGCAAATTTAAGACCATGCTAGTATCTGGGACAAATACACTGATATTTATCCCAGCTAAAACTATTGTAATATCATGATAATAAGATATTTTGAGCACTTACTAGAAAATGCATGCAAGGGAAATCAAATGATACCATATAGTATGTGTGTATATCCTAGTATAAATAATGTAACTTAATTTAGAGCTTAATTGCTTGAAGTTTCAGAATGGTAGGTTGGAAAAATGTGCAATTTTTCTTCCATGTACTTTTTTATGCTGATACATAATTGTATCGTTGACTGGAGTTTAAATTCTATTGAAATAAAACTGTAAGTCTCTAAAACAATAATGTACATTGTACACTTTTTCACTATTTCTTATTATTACATAAAAAATATATAAATGTGTTTCAGTTTGTTGGATGCAAGCATATCTGAGGCTGTGTTAGATTCTGCTAGTGATAGTCACAGTGTTTGTAATATTACTGGTTTACCAATGAACTTTAACCTAGGATTTCAGATCTTCAAAAATCCTTATGTAAGTAAAATAAAACTTACTACAAACATATAGTATCATTCTGCATTCATTTAACTTTAGTTACTGAATATAACTAATTTGATGAAAGAAACAATTTGAGAGCCATAAATTAATATAAAAGCCTTGTAAAGATGATTTTGTCACAGTGATTTCATTTTCAGTATATTTACTGCCTTATATATGGTAAAATTTCCTTCATTTTCCCCCTAAAATGGCCAGAATTTTCCCTGAGAAGAAGTATTTTCCACATGATCATGTAATAAGAAGAAAAATACAACAGGTTTTGCACCATTGTCACCAATTACAGTGTAGTAATAATTAAATTTATGATTTGATAAAATAAATAATCACATACATGTATTCCATGGAAATAAATATTGTTATATATTTTTGAATTTTTTGTGCTAAATTTTCCCTTTTGACGAGCATGAGAAGTGATGAAATTATGGGAAAGAATCACAGTGTAATAAAGTTCTTGTTTTGAGATGAATACATGAATGCAATTATTTACCTAACACAAAATACTAATGTTGCAACAGGATCTGATCTAAGTTTTCGAAATTCACTGTTTAGATTTCATTGAATCCAACCCGAAGAAATTTGGATTGGTTGCAGCCCTGTTTTATAAAATGATTCTCAAGATTAATACTTTAACAAATATTTGTCAAAAATATGGAGATGTTACTTTAATCAAACATCCAGTGGTAAAATTTAATTCATTTGGTGACTCTTTATTTTTAGGGTGATCCCATATTTGGTCACGCAGGCTATGGTGGACAGATTGTTGTTAAGGATCCTGCAAATAAACTCTCTATGGCTTATCTGACCAGTTATTTATCTATATTCAGACAGGGAGATGATCCCAAATTTCTTGAGTTACAGAATTCTGTGTATAAAAGTTTACAGAAATACATAGAAAGAAGAAACAAATCTTGAATAATTCAGTTACCAGTCCACCTGTCAATAAAGGTCTCATTTTGTCTTAACTGAGGGTAGCATTTGTTCACAGGTTTTACTGTATATTGTATTGATGATAACAAATTATCTAGCACTCATGTCAGACGTATTCAAAACTGGGTTACCAATTAGCCCTAAGTCTAAGGATAGTGCATGTAGATACATTCAGGCTTTAACAAAGGTGGAAATTACCTTTTAAGTTTGTCGTTCATGTCTATGGTTGTACACCTATGTATTCAAGTTTCTTGAAACATTCCATATATTGTTGTCGAGCCCGCCTGCGGTGAGCTTGACATAGTCGCCACAATGGCGGTTGCGTGTACCTTAGTTAGTTAGTTAGTTAGTGAGTGAGTGAGTGAGTGAGTGAGTCCGTCCGGATCCTTGTCCGGGCTGTATCTCCCTTATGCATTGACACTTTTTAAAATAACTTGGCATAATTGTTAAACACCATGAGACGGTGTGCAGTGCGCAAAATCCAGGTCTCTAGCTCAAAGGTCAAGGTCACACTTAGAGGTCAAACGTCAAAAAAGAGCATTATAGACCTTGTCCGGGCTGTATCTCCCTTATTCATAGAAACTTTTTAAGATAACTTGGCATTATTGTTAAACACCATGAGACGGTGTGCAGTGCGCAAAATTCAGGTCTCTAGCTGAAAGGTCAAGGTCACACTTAGAGGTCAAACATCAAAAATGAGCATTATAGACCTTGTCCGGGCTGTATCTCCCTTATGCATAGAAGCTTTTTAAGATAACTTGGCATAATTGCTAAACACCATGAGGCGGAGTGCAGTACGCAAAATCCAGGTCTCTTGCTCAAAGGTCAAGGTCACACTTAGAGGTCAAACGTCAAAAACGATCATTATAGACCTTGTCCGGGCTGTATCTCCCTTGTGCATAGAAACGTTTTAAGATAACTTGGCATAATTGTTAAACACCATGAGACGGTGTGCAGTGCGTAAGATCCTGGTCTCTAGCTCAAAGGTCTAGGTCACACTTAGAGGTCAAACGTCAAAAATGAGCATTATACACCTTGTCCGGGCTGTATCTCCCTTACCCATAGAAACTTTTTAAGATAACTTGGCATAATTGTAAAACACCATGAGGCGATGTGCAGTG
The DNA here is from genome assembly GCA_964023205.1 of Lutraria lutraria. NCBI lineage: Eukaryota > Metazoa > Mollusca > Bivalvia > Venerida > Mactridae > Lutraria > Lutraria lutraria. Next base: position 6,436,497 of record OZ026840.1, read on the forward strand.
CGTAAGATCAAGGTCTCTAGCTCAAAGGTCAAGGTCACACTTAGAGGTCAAACATAAAAAATAATCATTATACACCTTGTCAGGGCTGTGTCTCCCTTATGCATTGAATTATTTAAAGTGACTTGCCATAATACAATGAGACCATGTGTCTTGGGCAACACCCAGATTTTGATAGGTCAAAGGTCAAGATTACACATTCGGTCAAATATATTTTCCTTGGTCAAGATCACAAGCTGGCTAAATGGGCGCTCGACATGTTGCCCTTGGGCTTCTAGTATTTTAATTGGAGCCAGTAGGATGGTCCCAGATTTTATATATTTTTGTACCACAGCTTTTACTGATACATTGTAAACATATCTATTGCTATGCAACCGCTCCAAAGCAACACCCTTAGGTCGTAGCAAAATTATGTTGTTGCTAAGAGGTTGTTGCTTTAGGGAGGTTAAATTCATATTTAAATTGTACAATGGGAAACAAAGCTGTTGTTGAAGGGAGGTTGTTTCTCAAGAGAGGGCAGCTCTGGAGAGGTTGTACTGTACTTTTGGCAACTATTCATACAAATTCAGTATTTGATTTATACATGTACATGTTGTTAATTAACTGAACAAGTATTTTGTTATCAAAATAAAGCACATATATATTTTGCATAAATTTAGTCCTGTTTTTATTAATGTTATGACCTTCAAGAAAATGAAAGAAATATTTATGTCAAGAATCAATTGAACATTAACATGAGGGCCATGTCACAATATACGCATGTCAAGGGCCATAACTCAGAAGTGGCTTAATTTGATTGGATTATTTCTTACTGTTAATAAAGAAGTTGCCAATCCATGTATGTATATGTCCTTGATAAAGTTTCATACAGAAACTTCTGTAAAAAATCTGGAGACCTTTTCCATTTTTCGGGCTTTATTCAGTGTGTGTTATAAGGTCTGAGGGAGTTTACTCATCGATAAACGACCAGAAATGACAGTTTAATCCTATATCAAAAACGAATATATTACAAGAAGGATGTACATATAGTTATATGTATTACAAAAAGAAAGTATGAAGTAATGTTACGTGTATATACCCCATAGGTATCCTAAGTATATCAATGTATCCATGTACATAATTTTTTGTATTACAAAAACACATATACTACTTTAAATAAAAAACTATAATCAATTTCAGACTTCACTCGAATAATTCAAAATTGGTATTATTAATTTATCGAGCAGGTCTAATCTATGCCTAATGATAATGTTTGTAAACTTGTATAAATATTTATTCATTTTAAAAATTGCTTTTAATGCTTGACCAGCAAGTGTTGTTTAAGCTTCAGAAAAAGATCCACCAGTAGAAAAAACGATACCTAGATATGTTAACTTACGAACAATCACAACGACATTTCCATCATATAAAAACACTTCATTTTGTGATAAGCTTCCACCTTTTCTGAAACACATAATTTTTTTTTGCTAACATTTACTACTAATTTCCATCTTGTATAATACTCTGATAGAAGATCTAAACTCGCTTGTAAAAAACAGTAATTCTTCCTTATTATTAGAAAAAATAACCATATCATCAGCGTAATTAAAGAATTAAAAACATTTTAAAAGTTGTAACATCTATACCTTCAATACCTTTTTCAATAAACTTATTTTCTATATCATATAAATAAATTGAGAATAAAAAGGGAGACAAACATTTACCCTGCCTGACACCAAGCATACATTCAAACTCATCACTTAATTCATTACAATGTTTTACTCTAGATTTTACGGAGTTATACATTGATTTAATAATATTCAAAATCCCCCCCCCCCCCTTCATCCCTAAGTAAATTAGTTTTGACCATAAATTATCACGGACAATATAATCAAACGCCTTTGTGGAATCAATAAACGGGTGATTATTTCTAACAGTTTTAAGTTCTTCAAACACAGATGTTATTGTGGTTGAGTTAATTCTTGCATCGTTACTATGGTCCTCTTCAAAGAAGGAGCCACTAAACTGTAGAATATTGCAGTTTCTACACAGCCATGGTTCTGTTGAAGCCGTCATAGACACCTATATAGATGAATTTAGCTTTTATGTACAAAAAGGTACAAAGTAATGACAAAACAGTCATAATGCAATATTGATAAACATGCTTTATAAACAAAGGTTTAAAAACTAGTACTGATTAAAACTTTCCGATATAATTACCTATATGTGAAGTAATAAACAATATTATATATTTACAAAAAGTTGATTTTTATAATTATACGGTTCGACCGCGTGTATATTCTAAAAGACAGTAGGGTTGATCGTAGAAACAAGAGACGTATTATAAAATATACGTCTCTGTGGTAATTTTAACCACGCTGAGACCAAACTTCTCGCATCGGTTATGTCACGCTTTGCTACTATATGTTCTGGGTCCGTATTCACAAAGCATCTTAAGTCCTTTTTTACTTAAGTTATATTTTTTCTTAAATTCGACTTTTTCCTTAACTCTTTAAATTTGTACTAATATAAAGGAGGAAATCACAATAATATGATTTTATCTTTGTTCTAAAGATGCCAATTATGAAAATGATAATTCATTTTCACACTTTTGATGACTGGTTTACAAACTATTACCATGGAAAAAAATTTACACTTTGTGAATACGGACCCTGATCAAGGGAAGAAACCGCTGCGGGAGGTTTGTCAATAGGCGACATAAACTGGTTCCCGTTGACTTGTGTATACAAAGTCTTTGGTTCACCGCAATATTAAACGGGAACCAGTTTATCAAGAGGTGTGATCGTAATATAAACTGGTTCCCGTTGACTTGTGTTGTTACATGATCGGTTTATAATATAGGCCTATGTTTATAGATACAGAATTTTGATAGACATGTTAGGCAAACTCACATTTTTAATTAATGATTATATAATTTTTCAACAAAAGATCTGGTCTATGACTAATAGAAACCGTGATAAGGGAAGTTCAAAAGATAACTATTCAATTTAAACACTGCTTCATGGCTTTACTTGCCAGTGTTGATTGTGTTACATTAAAATAACCACCTTTGTTAAATACTATACCAAAATAGACAAGTTAAATGTTTGTACGGCGCAAAATCGCATCCGGCAATTGAATACTAGAATGTGGCCTATGTAACATTTTTTATCAGGATGTGCGAAGTTTCAGATCACACGAATTTGTTTTTTTGACTTAACTGATCCCGAAACTAAAGTGATCATCTACTCGATCAAAAATACAAGCCGTTGATGTTTCATGAATATCATGAATCTGGTCATATGGTTCTACAGTTCACGAAGTACTCTATATGTAGTCCCTGTTTCCACCCTAAAATTAAAATCAGGGGAAACTATCACCTCGATGTATTAGACGTTGCAATATCTGCTGGAATGCATTTAAAATATTTAAATAAAGTCTCCAAAAATAATATACTCCGTTGTCTGAGGGTACGTTGTCGTAAAAACCTGGTATAACGGTCCCAAACATAGATTTTCAACTGTAAAGTGACCATCTATATCGAACCATAAAGTGACCGTCTATGTCGAACCAATTAAGTAATCATTTCTCACCTGATCGGACACTTTTTGTATTTACACAATTTCTCTAATAATTTATACATCGAAGTTCATTTAGATCGACCAATTTTTCCTAAGTCCTTTGATATAAAAAGTTCGGCTGCATTTTCAAGAGCACGACCACTCGGGCTACCAAATAGCAAGATGCACTAGACTGGACCAGTAAGCTATTGATTGTCGTTCGGACCTACCTTAATGTTGAACCCTGTCGTCACAGTGCCCATATAAATACTAAACTAGTTCTCGTTGTAGCGCACCAGGCAGAGTCAAATTCTCAGTCAACTGAAACCACTTTTATTGAAATATTGACACGTTTCTAGTAATTTATAGGTGATTGACATTGGCGAGACGACAACGATATGAAACAGCTACTAGTATTCGGTGAATGTCACGTGATCATTGAGACTATTAGCGAGTCCGATTAACAACTTGAATATTACACAGTCTGTATGTACACATGAACACCACTTGAAAAGTAGTTTTGCTCCATCCTCAGTAATACAACACAATGCTTGATAGTGTACTAAATTCAACGCCATGTTTGTTTACTATAGTAGGATTGGATTCGGTTCGTTTATTGACAGATGGGCAGATTTATTCCCGTCGTTGTTTATCGAGCTCGCTCCATTCTTAGACTATAAATAGCGACTGCGTCATCAAGCTAACAAAAGTTGATGTGAGTAACACGTGACCTCGCTCTATTTCTGTTTTGTTTATATCACGTGATGACCATTGCGGATATTTCGGGCACTGTCAGTAATCTGCTTTGGTGCAAGAAGTTGCGATTTTGCATTGCCACTTAAAAATAAGCATTCCATAGTGTACGGCGACTTCCGTCGTCGTACAATAAAGGAGTTGACAATTTCTATTAATCATCTCACCGTTAAACTAAAATTTAATATCGCGCGACAGCGGTCCAGCCGTTTTCTAAAAACAAAGGCTTTACATTTTTGAGCGTTGATTTTTAACTTCCGTATCTTTCAATAGATTGATTATAAATCAAAACCTTTTCGTAGACTACAAGCAGTCTCATAAAAGATACAATGTCGTCGGCATATTATTATGGCAATGGGAATAATATTTTCATTACAATATGTCCATACCTTTGCATTCAAGAACTCTTCTAGATAATTTAAAAATATGCAAAATAGGGAAGAAGATAAACTTGCACCCAACATACAAGAAACATATTATTAAAACGTACCACGGACTTCATTTTAGCATAGATATTTTTAACGACCGTATAGAAACATTTTACCTAATATACCAATCACTGTTTTATATTATACCGTTATATACGAAATCGAACTTTTAACAAATGTTGGTGGCAATAATAAAGTATTTCATATTGGGGGTCAATCTTAGAGCCAAACGTATTGGGGAAGCTTATTTTAGAGTTCGTCTTACAATGTGGGTGGGAGAGAGAATCATAATTATATAACCCCTTATAAAATTCATTACAGCCAAAATTAGGTGGGGGAGGGGGCTATGTGTCCCCTAGCCCCTCCCCTGTTATGTTCATGCGGCCCTTGGAAACAAGTAGAAGAAGATTTATATTGTGCGCACGATTTATCTACTACACGTGGGGTTGGGCACCGCTAACAATAAAACGGTACAGTACGATACCGATACCGACAAAATGATATCGGTATTTTAACGGTACTGATCGATACCATGCGATACCCAAAACCGATACAAGAATTTGGCTGACAATTAAGATATACTTGTAGTTAAATATCTTTATTTTTGTGTAACCTGTTATCAATTACTAAAGTTACTGATCAATTTAAAACATGCACATTCTGAAATATGATGATTCGTTGAGATTTGGAACTTTTTCAAACACCTAAAGTAACAATTACGGTACCGGCATTTTTAAGCGGTTCACGTGACGGACCGGTACAAATTTAAACGATACTTGGTACTGTCTCGATACCTGGTACCGGTGTCCAACCCTATCCTCATGTCTATTACTGCTACTTATTTTACAGTTGGACATATTTCTTTAAACATTATACGGGGAATTCTTTATATGGACTGTATTTCAATAATTACACTAAACATTTCCAAATCTGATGAGCTCTTTAAATAGATAAATGAATAAAGTTCAGAAATAAGATCATTTATTTTTTAGATCACCAACCTATCCTTTCATTCAGCATCGTACAATACACCAGGTATATGTAAATCTCGATAAGTATTGCGCAATTACGGATTCATAAGCATGAAGTACAATATATAACTACATTCTACTTGAAAATGCATGACACGATGTTTGCCTGATTTTACGAGGTTATTATGTAGTTTATTGTGTAGTGTTATTTTGTGGTTTTGAAAAGTATATAAAGTCCAGTGTTCGGGAGTATACTTCAGCTACCATGAATTGCCTTTAATCGTTCATTTTTACATTTCTAATTGTATTTGTACTTTTTTTTTTATAGTTATTGGTATTTTTGTTAGATTAATATTCATTTTATGCTTAAGAAATTTGAATTAATTTGACTAAGAAAATCGACATAAAAAATTTTATCCTTTTTTATCAGTTCTCCTCTTGCCTTGTTCCATTATTGCTAGGTGTTTGCGACGTTTTTTAATACTGGGATTGTTTGTAACTTGACAGAACATAATATATACAACGTTTATTTTGTTACGAAACACTTTACTGGGACACAGTTATTGAACTCCTGTACTTGCTTAAGGTGACCACTATTGTTTGAGCTGCTCCCAAGCGTGACCAATATAATAATACTGACCAAAGGCCACAATTTCATTAGGTATCGACCATGGCTGGATTAAGGTAAGACCTTTACTTGTATAACATTAAACTAAATATAAATGGATTAACATGGAGTTTTATTTGATACAATTTATATTTCGTAGACAAAGCATACTGAATATATATTATAATTATCATATAGATAAGGGAGAATTTTTTGAATTATGTAGTCTAAATATTAAATGTATTATATTGAAATGCTATCTGAATGAATTTTATATGGCTTAAAATGATCAAAGATACGTAATGTAAGCACAAAATACCATAATAAAGTTTAAAAATATTATTTGATTATCTTTGAAATATTTTATTGAAATGCAAACTGAACTTTAAGCCATAGGTAATGCATGTATTAAATTAAAGCTTTAAAATAGTTATGAGAATTCGATAGATAAAACGGCAGATATGTTTTCTCAATATATCCGACGTTGGTGTATTTATGGTAAATATACAATATTATACATTAAAAAGTAGACATGTGCATATTCGTATCTAAATACAAAATATTTACAACGAGAGAAAAAAATGTACCAAAATATTATACATGTATTATTTTTTCAAAGGATATAAAATTTTATCTATTTAGCTCTGTGAAACTTTATTGTCTTCTCGCGAGTTATTTGTTAGTTATGTCGTCGGCTTATTTCTACAACCCAGTAACTCAATTTTTGACGATGTCGTGATATTGATATCATTTTCTATTGTCTCGATGAATTCATTGCAATGAAATACTTAATGCCTGCTTCTAGATCTCCGCTAAAATAGGGTTAATCTAATTTCCACAAACCCGTAACTCGCTTATTTACGCCCAACTTCAAATGCGATTTTCTCAAAATGGGAAATTTGTAGAAATAAGGTGACGATTTTTTTCTGACTATAATACTATATATGTACATAAATCAACGAGTTGCCAATAAAACATGTGCAATGTGTTCGAGTTTAATTTCATTGTTGCTTACCAAACATGAACATAATGGAACTTTATTTAAGACGTGTACATTGTCAAATTACATAATACGAAATATGCTTAATAACGAGGATACTTTAACAGCTTAATAAATCGTTATATCAAATGATACATTCTAACTTACTATCGTACAAACATCACGAACAAAGATTATTGTAATAAAATGAACACTTTTTATCATCTAGAGTATCTTTAAATGTATTACGCTTTGAAGTCTAAATATTTTGCGCATCCTCGTGAAAAGCGATATCGACGAAAAACAACACCAGAATAATAGATTTTTACGTTTGGAAATATAAATGAATGATACACTTAAAAACTCCAGTAAAGATGTCTTTCCAATAATTCCACAAGACATATTTTTTTGGGGGAAACTGAATGATAACTCAGCTTTCCTTAGCCGTCACCCATTCGGCGCGCATGAATTTTTATGCGGGCCTAAGTACTACGTTTATCTACATCCGCTATGTAATTGTTAAACTAGTTCCTGTTTCATGTTGCAGTACTTTCAGTACTTTGATTAATGGTAAATGTATGCTCACGTTGCTTCTGTTTGAAACATACGAATCACAGTGTTATTAAGATATATATATACCATGAAAAATTTTAGAAGAACTATATCGGTCTAGATTTTTTCTCAGAGGTTTTCTCCACGAACATCTTGGCAACCCAAAATAATTACGTCATATTTTTTACAAGAATGTTCGCTTTATTAGGTATGAGATAATATAATGTGTACATATAATTTACATGGAATTTAAGTTACGTAACCGAAAGCTATAGATAGACAGGGTGTGGCACTAAAATCAGATCATGTCCAAACATGCCAAGGGAACTATTAACATAATTATTGAGTCAGGCCGTGGTGGTCCATTACAAAATGAAAAATGACCTACAGCTAGGGCTTTAAAGACAGAGATTTTGACCGATATATGTATAAACAGGTTTTATCGATATTCGAATCTTTTTAACCAATATTTACTTAAGTTAACAGGACCGTGTTTTCATTACTTAACCAACACCTTTCTTGTGTCTGTTTATTGAATACGTCTTTCATGCTTGACTGTGTTCTGAAAAACAATTTACTCTTCTGAATTAAATCCTAAAATCTCAAGAAATTGCGTAAGGTTTGAAAGATCCCCAGGCTTAGATTGTATTGTTTAAAATAATTACACTGTTCTTGTTTAAATTTAACAGAAGCGTGTTATATAAATGATCGGAGTGACATACTTATACATAACTACTTTGCAACAAATGCTGACGTATACAATCATATAAACAATATAGCGTAAAGGACTTTGCTATGGTGTTTTCAAATCAAAGTTCAAGATATATGTAAGTGCCGAAGTGATCTTATTATTGTGTTTAAGTGTGTCTTTCCGTAACGCATGCATAATGAGGATACGACACATTTAAGATGATTTTAATTATTCGTTTCCGGCTAAATTCTGAAAGACATGTCTGACCTGTTTGGTCTCATTAAGTTGAAAATGTTTAATCAACGTTCACAACAAATTTAAAGCCGTAGTTAACGGTCCCGATTTACCAGAAAATGGCAAATAAAGTGTTGCAGTCGACCTTTAATTTACGCAAATCGGACGTCCACGAAAAGGAACTGAAAAGCAGGTTTCTGACACAACTGACTTTCGTCACCACTTACAGAAGTAATAACGAGCCCAACTGCCAATGTTTCGACAATATAAATATAGAAACAAACATATGCACATATCCAGTTAATATCTATGCAGAAAATCCTGTGTTTGCAACTGTCTTCTAATAACGATCATGAATAGAGGTCATTCTTTGAAAATCCGTCATTGATTATTTAGAACAATTCGTCTTCCAAATAAAGGCCACCTGTCAATAAAGACCATATTTTGTCTTTCCCTAGAATGGCCTTTGTTGTAAGCGGCTCTAATTCGTTTTCTGCCAAATGTGGGCCAAATATATTCAAGCAATTTAATTATAGAAGTAAAGTCTGTGCACAACAGATTTTCATTGACACAGTTTTTGAACTTGCTTTATTTAATCGTGAAAATGAACAAGAGATGTTATCAATTGAGATGCTGGTGGCAATGTTAAAATCTATCTTTGTCCAAATCTTTTAATTGAAATATACGCTGGCTAGATTTCAATGACTTGACAAATTGAATTATAAACTTGACCGTGCTGGGCTTGACGTCTCAGATTTCAATATAGCCGTTTAATTATGGTTTATTTCAGTTTAAACGTAGATGCTTTTAAATATGGCGCAGATTTAATTTGTTTCGTGTTTTATTTGCACTAAAATAACATTCTCGTCCATATACAATGCTGGTATTGAATTGTTGAACTAACTGAGTGTTAAAACTAGTGTTAACTGTGGTGAAATTTAACAGAAACGACCAGCTATATAAGTGTTTACCCAGGGAATTCATGTTTGCCGAGGGTTAAACCATGCTTTTAACTACGTGACGGCCCTACTCTTTCACCAATATACTTCAAATAAACCCGTGCCATTTTAAGCTTCCCTACACGACTAAATGAACAATTCCTATAAAAGCAGACTGGTCACTTCACCAAAACGGAACATGTACTTGTATTATGTTAGAGTGCATATTGAGTGCTCTTCGTAAATAAGAAGGCTAAAAAGAACGGTAACGACTGTGGCTTTTTTATTACGAAAAACACCCAAATATGCATTCTAACCGTTAATAGTCATTCTTCGAAGCTAAGAACGCCGGTTATATGATACACCATTCTATTAAGATAAGAATGCAAACCATTTAAAAAAAAATTCACTGATCGATTGGATAAGAATACGGGCAAGGCCTAAGTATTATTTACTTATACTTAGGGTTTCTTCGTAAATAAGAAAGCTAAAAAGAGCGGTAGCCTATTTTTGTCAGACAATTACTGTATAGTCATGGACATAAAAAAATATAGACCACAAGTATTTCTGAAATGAACCTATAAAACTGATTAATCTGTTTCAGGGTACTGATTGCTTGCGCCTTTTTGGCAACATGCCAAGGATATCCTTCTTTAAGGGACATGTTCCCTAATGGATACAACGTTCCTCATCCCTGTTTAGATGGAGTCATATGGGAAGGTGTTGGACACGAGAATAAAGGCGGTGCTGGGACCAGGAACGTGTTCGGAGTAGACTTTCAACGAAACGGACTGGTACGTATAATATGCGGTGACTCCATGCAAAGAACTTCGTATGCAATATTCTTGACCCGCCTCCGTGGTCGAGTGCACAATGTCGCTGATTTCAAATTACTGTAACCTCTCTCTTTTATGTTTTTCATCTTTTTATAAGATAACGTGATTAAGTGTTCCAATTTCAAATTACTGTTTAGGTTTGGGATGAAACCATTTGCAACATGGATTCTGATGGTGATGGCAAGCCGAATGGTGAGGAACTCGGTGACCCGGACTGTGAGTGGACACCTGGTTCAAATCCCAAATATACCTCTGGCTTGTCCCATCCAGGTAATTATTATCTACATTGTATATGTTTCGGTCGTCTACAGTATAATATTTAAAAGAAAAACGGATTTTAAAATCAATAAACTGAAATTATTCAACGCGAAATTTATTATTAGATTACGTGTAGTTTAAAATCGTTTCATATACAGTCAATCCTGTGAACAAAGGCCACCCTTGGGAAACAAAAAATGTGGCCTTTATTGACAGGTGGCCTTTTTTCGGAGGTCATTTTGTTCTAAATAATAAATGACGGTTTGTAATAGAATGTCATTATTCAAATGATATCTTTTATTCCGATGTGGCGGCTAACAGGTTTTACTGTAAACTGCATCATTTTTTTCAAATGTTTCAACAATAATCATTATACGACAATACCCCACCAGAGGTATTCAAAAATGTGCCTTCTTACGGTTGTAAAACGACCATTTAAATAACTGTTAACGACCGTGTGAACGAAGAATTGCCCGAGCTGTTCGGGTGATTCCAATTGTTCAATTATATTTAAGTATAGGTTAGAGTGCATACTTGTGTGTTCTTCGTAATAAGAAAACAAGAAGGAGCGGTCGAGACTGTAGCTGCCCTATTACTAAGGACATCCGAATATACATTCTAACCGTTTAAGAGCCCCGCCTCTGAGCATGCACAGTGCACTAGTCACTCTTCGAAGCAAAGAAGTTAGAACGTCACTTTTATATTGTATGAAGATTAGAAAGCCATTTTAAAAAAATGCTTGTCACCGATTGGATAAGAAAGTGAAACGAGCACTAAGACGACACCTTTGATGAAAAAATTGTTTTGTATCTATCACATACATTCGATAAATTACAGGAGTGTGTGAGCCATTTACCAGCAGTCGATGTGATGGAAAACCATCTTTTGTTAACTGCCAAGACACCAGTGGACAGAAATGTAAAGCCCTAGACGAACCAGGTAATCTAATTCGGTTAAAATTATTCTAGTTTTAATCAGGGTATATAACGAATAAAAGTTGGCAGGATATGCCTGCGAAATCAACACTGACAATAATGATTCAATGGTGGGGATGATCGATGGTCTTGTGGTAACAGGCCTGACTACTGAATGAAAGATTGTGGGTTCGAATCTTGCCTCCGTCTTTTGAATTTCTCAGGGACGCCTTTTCAGTGTCCCCATCCCAACTACAGAGCCATGTATTGTGTCTACAAAAGCATAGGAAAAAGGTCGAGGTGTTTATCGATGCTTTACACCGGGCACGATAAACAAATACGAAAACCATTCGAAAAAGAGAAGGGAAAGAAATATCCTGTTCTCCTGTATATTCTATCACATCTCTTGGGCAGCTCTGAATTGACCATAGATGTCAAATTGGCCGTTAAACAGCAGATAAATAAATGATTTCAATGTTTCGGATCATACTTTCAGAAACGTTCAACTTCACATCACGTTTCCCTGAGACGGCTGTTCCAGCTAAGGAGACCTCATACATGTGTGTAACAATGGAATTACCAGTGGATCAAGAATATCATCTTGTAGCTTTTGATCCAGTCATCGCAAACATTGAAGTGATGCATCATACGTTAGTGTTTGGCTGTGAAGGAGGTAGGGTATTTGATTATGTATATCAGTACTAGAAATGCCACCCAAACCATTTAATGTATTCGGATCCAGTATCCATATACTGTTCTATTCTGACATACCTGATCAATGCTACTCACAAATATCAATATTACAGACATAGTACTGCCCAATTATCATTATTTCTTTCATAGTTAACTCAGATGCATCAGTTTTTACGACACATTTTTAAACTTTAGTTAGATTTTTTGCCTTTGTTGAAAAGAAGAAATTTACCTATACCTTTCTTTATTAACTATGATTGATACTGTATTTTTACATCTTTTTACCGTGAGGTTTCATTGAAATGGATCTTCCTTTCTCTTTAATCTTTGAAAATGAATTACTCCCAAAGGTTTTAATGCCAATTTAAAAAGACAATAACTCGAAGAATTGTCATCGATTTTGAAAAATCTCACGGTAAATCATTTTCTATCTTGGCCGGAAACCTATAAAAATGATTAACATTTCCAAAATCTATTTCGAGATAATAATTTTGTGTATTAGAATCCGAAGTTGCGAAACATTTGCCCATTACAAGAGTTTGAAATGATTAGGTGCGTATATTTAGGAAACTTGTGATGATAATTCCTTCCACTAAATTTGACGATGTTCCTCCAAATGTGGAGAAGTTGCCGGTTCCTTGTGTAACAGGATTAAACTATATAAAAATTGTGATGACACATATACAAACTAAATTCGTGATAGTTTCATAAATGCCTTGATATTATTTATAATCACCGCTTGATATTGTCTATTTCACTATTTATTTGATCAATATATTCTGAACATGTAAGGTGTTTTATCACCATACACAATAAATGTTCTTGGGGTACGTATACAGAATTCACTTCAAATTCTATATAGATCGTTTTGATGTTGACAAAGCCTTCTTTTCTTTTACTGTTCATCATTAAATGATGTAAGCAAAATAGTACGAATGTGCTTAATTGCTTTAGTAATTTAATCCAATCTGAATCGTGTAAAATACTGTCAAAATCAACATTAAACCAGGGACCACATGTTTGATAACACCTCTCGATTTAATGTCTATACGATCAGCCCGTTAGGTGGAATTTTACTGTATTATCGTATATTACAGCAACAGAAGCTCCAGGACCACTTATGCAACCCACTGAATGTGGTAGTGAAATGGATGGTTGTCGTTCTATAATTGCTCTCTGGGGGGCTGGGGGCGGTGGAAAGTGTTATGACGAACAAATGGGCATACTTGTGGGCGGTGCCAGTGGATTTAGATACGCTATCATGCAGGTAGGTCGTTTAATGTACCGCCAGTAAAAAGACTAATGTGTAGTATAGGTCTTTGATCAATATATTTCTATTTGTAGTTCAATAACTTAACCTGTTTGTGTGAATCTAAGATAAAATAAATGCAGTTTGTAACAATGTGGTGTTCGTGTAACTTCAAACGCCTTACCATAATCAAAGTACTGAAAGCGACATGGAACTAGAACTAGTTTGATAATTGCATGTCGGATGTAGAAAAACGTAATTTAGTCCACATAAAAATTCATGCACGCCGACCGAGTGACGGCCACGGAAAGCAGTTTCTAAAAAATACAACTTAAATGATGCGTTATTGATATTCATAAGACGAAATGATGACTTTATCAACTACATGAATGTATATAAATGTTATAGATATTAAACACTGTGTACAATTGATTTGATAACAAATGTGTACATGTATATATTGATTCCTTACAGCATCATTGGAACAACCCACAGTTGAAGTCAGGTTACGTGGACAGTTCTGGAATGGTATTTCATTTGACCCCAAAGCTCCGCCCAAATAATGCTGGCGTGTTGATGATTGGTCAATACAATTTAGACATCCCGCCCGGTACGTTGGGTTACTCTGCCATTGGTTCGTGTAATGGTGACTGTACCGAACAGATTATGGATGGACCCATCTATATCTCTACCATCAACAACCACATGCATCTTCTAGGTGAGTCTTATTGAATTAGTGTTTATGTACGATCAGAAAGAAAGTCTTAAATAGTGTAATTTATCTTTGTCTTCTCCTCATAACATTTGTGTCGTGCGGACCTCAATGACCAGGTTTCTACGCAACGAGTTTATTGACCTACTTAATTCTTGCTTGGTGTCTTTAGGATTCCAATCAAGGGCGTGTCTTGCTATGTTGGGCTGTACTCTGCGTAGGGTGTGGCCGATCTATCACCACTTGTTTTGTAATATGGAGTCAGTGGTCGGTTGTTGTTGCGTTCTTGTATGAAGCTAAAAACACATTCAGCGACCGTGTAATAATTCAGCTTTGACGCTTCAATAAAATCTCACTGGTGTTAGCATTGCTTTCAATTTTTTTCAAGTTTTGTGCAACCTCTCCAAAGCAACGCCCTTCGGTAGTAACAAATTTATGTTGTTGTTGAGAGGTTGTTGCTCTAGAGAGGTTAATTTAATATTTAAATCGTGCAGAGTAACTCATGCTGTTGTTAATGGGAGGTTGTTGCTCAAGAGAGGGTCGATCTGGAGAGGTTGTACTGTATCATTAAATGACTTCTTATTATTTTAAGGACGAGGTCAGTACACGGAACTGATACGAAAGGGTAAATCCACCCCTCTGGCAATGGATCGTGTATACGATTATAACACACCAATCACACACACGTACGTATAGGTCTATATTTCATTAACAACTACAGGCAACTCTGTGTTAGTGACCACCTCTGAATAAAGCCCGGTTGTTAAGAAAGCATCATTGATTATAATCTATAAAGCACAAAATGCCTTCCGAAGAAAAGCCACCTGACAGTTAAGGCCACAACATGTTCATTCCAAAAAGGTCTTTATTCACAGGTTTGACTGCACATGTATATTTGTATGACAGAATGGAGCTTGTTCCAGACATAAATACAGTATAATATGTATTATCTTTCTTCGTGGCAGATTAGCTGACTGTTTTATTTACAATTCTTATATGGTATTGCTGATGGCCTGAAGGTAATTTTACACCGGGCACAATGAAGAACCAGACAAACATATTCGAAATATGAGTCAGGGATATTTATAAATGCCAGATTCTTTTGTGTCTTCTCTGTTTGGACGTCTCTGTATTGACCATAACTATCGAATGGGCCGTTCCACAACATAATTATATAAACTTAAATCATTTTCTATATTATTGCATATCATTTCTTAGGCATCGACCAGCAGTGGAGATGATTCCCGGTGATGAATTGAAGACAACTTGTATGTTCACATCCAAATCAAGAAACGTGACGACAACGTTTGGTGAAGCCACATTTGACGAGATGTGTCTGGCTTTTCTCATATACTACCCGAAAGAAAATTTCAGGACAGACGGTAAGTAATGATATTGAATGTTCATACTTTAGAAAACAAACTATTTTCAACACGGTTTGTCAGATTTTGTGTCGTGGGCACTAATGATTATTACCAAACCCGTACAAAACAGACTTTGGTCTGTATTGATCATGTTTGATTGGGTACGCATTGCCTGTAGCCTGTATTATTTATGTCTTTATTATTGCAGAATGCGTTGCATGGAAAAGCTTAAGTCACTGTGAAGTCAATTACCAGACAACGAGGCGTGGGTGTGACTTTGATAAATTAAATGATTTAAGGTAATTTAACAACTTTATTTTAATAAATGTTTGATCATGATTTTATCGTATATTATATCACCACTGTTTACCCAGCTTGTATGAAGTGACTTTTACGTCAGAACATTAGATGGCCTGATAGAGACGCAAGACCGTATTTAAGAACTAATGGGCCATCATCTCAAAATGATATCTTGGAATTGACTAATTGGCATTTAATTTAGCGTAGCGGACACTAATATCGGTCCCTGTAATCTTCTTGTCCCATGATTATAAAACATGAGAACAATCTCCCAGCTCAAATCTCAAATCAAATCCATTCTCAATATTATTTTTGGTTTAAGATATGTTACTGTATTATTTTTAAATACATATTCAGAATAAATAAGCTGTTTGAATAACGCATTATTTATATCAGAATTGATTATTTGCAATAGATTTATAATCGATAAAAGACAAAATATGAGATTTCAGCTCTAAGAGACTAAGACTGATCCAAAATTAACCTCTGGGCCCAGAGTCCTAGGCCTGTCATTGTTTAATACCCTTTTACGTTTATCTATTTCATTCATTACCCATACATCATTAATAAAGGATGTTAAAACATGCATGTAGGTTGGTTTATGCATTATAAGTGTAAGATAATGAGGAAAATAAGCTACAAGTTGGGGGATCATAACAAACACGTCGATCTTTTTGTTGGCTGTCTGGGCCACCCGTCAGTCAACAGACTCAAGATCAATTTTTTTTCGTCTCTGTGCATGCGCAATCAGTGACAAAGGCAGCCCCTCTTTAAATGTTAATAGATCATGCTAATATCAACTACATACTGTGGAATCATTAATTTTCGTTGGTGATTTAATTTCGTGGATTTCGGAGGTCGGCTCATCCACGAAATCAAATCCCCACGAATTTAAATGCAGAGATGAGGCATTTATTTTCAAAAATCTAAATCCACGAATTTATGTTCCCACGAAATAGCAATTTTAGTAAAAACAACGAAAATTGATCCCAACGAAAATAAATGAAACTACAGTATACCTGAATGTTTCCCTTTCTTCTTTCAGCAATCCAGAAACGGCTAAGATGTTTGAATCAGTTGCAAATCTCTGCTCAATAGGTAGATGTCGCAATGAATGTCTCAAGTATGTCCGAGACTTAAAGAAGCAGCCATGTTTTACAGGTGACGCGGGCTCGTTCTATAGAAGAATGACTCTTCAGTATACCAGAGGCGAACAACGCTATCAGGTCATTGAATGGTTTTCTCGCTTAGACTCCTGTGACAGAACTCTTGCTATAGAAAAGTACAGACAACAGAGTGAGGATACAAACACTGGCGCCATCTTGCGACCGACACAAATATTGATGACGTCATTTGTTTTGTTCTTCTTGTTACTTTAACTGTTGTCATTGTCATTTTTTTATATTTTATATCAAGACATTAATCTGCTCCAGAATACTTACTGTTGAAACATTCCATTCTACAAAATATATATGTATTTACTTTTGTAATAAAATTGTTAGCTGACGTACGTATTATCTTTTGTTGATTGCTGCATTCAACCTTGTCTGTGTGTATAACGCTGAGTTTAATTCAATGATGTCAAATTAAACGAAACCAACTGAATTGTAAGAAATCCATAAAACATAAATGCGTAGATTCGTTGATGGCAAAGGGGTGCATAACCGGAAGGGGGGAGGGGGGGTAAATTGACAAAGGACATACTTGTACAATAAAACAACCAAGGAATGACCACAAAATAATTTCAAATGTACATCGTTGGTGATATTTAGAATAAAAAACTAAGAAAACGACTGTGTTCAGATTTTGGTAAAATCAGCCCAAACTATATACGGCATGTACCACTGTACGAATTTTGTCATTTACAACCATCATACTTTACCTATTAGGTTTGCGAAAGGTACATGTGTGTTGTATACAATTAAGAGAATACACGTTCAGACACGTAACAATATTACAAAACATACGACATATGGTATAAAAATGGATTTATAAATATATATGTACAAACAAGTATGGTTTATAACTGATGAAGCCGGTATGTGAACAGCCAGTTAGTTAAAGTTAACGTAAGCCAATCTCAGCCAGGCGCCCGGAAAAAAAGTCGGGATTCCGGAGGTACTTTGTGCACCTAAGAAAGGTAGATGTCTTGGCATACTTAGCTGGCCCTTTCAGTGAGGAATGACACTATAACAAACAAAAACTTTATACATGTATTAGTATGTAAACTATATATAATCATGTTACTATCACAATAATCAACATTAATTAAGTTGTTACATGTATACAATATGCATGTATATACAATAATGTATTTTATAATGTAATGTATTCACATGCACAGATATAATTGTATCACTAGAGTTGACGTCGCTTTAATACAACCACAACAACAACAACAACATTTATTGAATTACATGGCCTCCGGCCCAAAAATAGATCAATTAGCATCAACTAATGTTGTAATGTAGTATGATTAATATACATATATATATAAACAAGTATAGAAGTTGCTGCTGTTCGCAACAAAAAGAGAGCGTTGCCCAAAAAGGGAATCGAAGCCCAACGGAAGTAGTGAAATTCCGAAACAGATTAGGAAGTGTTTTCTTATGTAAGTCTATGCAAATATATACCTAAAATTAAAAACACGCTTTAATTTACGTCCATATTGTAATATTTGTGCCCCGGGGATTAACGCAAACTATAGAAAACCTTATAAGGTATAACTGTTTCACACCTTCACACCATAACTAACATAACAAAAACGCTGTTTTTGCTGCATTTTATTGTTATTTGTTGAATTATTACTTTAAACAATACGTATTCAATTATTGAAGCACTTGCAATCGAGAGATTGTCGATATTTACTTACCTGTGGACAAATCAGTGTGGTTTATTCTCTCTATTCATTGTATACATCAACAAAAAATATTCAGTGTACAGATATACCTATTTTATACACATTACAAGTTAAAAGAATTTAAAGGATATTCAAGACATTAAGATTATAGTCTCCAATGTGGATGGAAGGATACCAACATTCATGCAGTCAGTATCATACAACATAATAATTTGAAGTAATAATCAATGATATAATATCTTTAATGGTGGGTTAAATTTCTTAAACATCAGAAAAAAGGAAAGTGTTAAAAAATTCAATAAAGACTTAACATAATGACTTCAACACACACAAAGATATACACCAACACAACTATACGCAATGTCAAAGCATTGCTAATCTTATAAAAGCAGAGCATGTAGATGATAACATCTACGCAGACATGGAACTTATAAAATATTTATGTGGATCAAGTATTTTACAACAGTCAAAGGCAACATAATGAAATCTGTATTATAAGATAATACATAAACAAACACTACACAATATGCATAAACATGTATTATCAATGAAAGTCATTTATAAAATAGCATTCATATTTCTGAGTTCAAAGTAACGTCTGTATGTTCATATTTCTGAGCTTATACTCACGTCTGTGCGTTTATATGTCTGTGTGTTCATATTTCTTAGTTAATACTTACGTCTTTGTGTTCATTGTTTTTAGTTTTAATATACTGTTCACATTTCTGAGTTAAATCTTTATCTTCATATTTCTGAGTCAATACTTACGTCTTTACCTTCATATTTCTGAGTCGCCCAGAGGGGGCACATTAAGTGACAATATATGAATGTAACAAAATAATATAATGGTTAGTTTTATTTCAGGATTCGGGGATGGAGAGGAAAAGGTGGCCAGGAGGTAAAAATTGCCAAACCTGTACGATTTAATAATATTTGATGAGAAAAAGAGGCCAGGAGGGGAAAAACTGGCCAACAATGTATGGTTTATTTACATCTGAAGACATTTTTTAAGGGAAAACGTGGCCAAGGGGGTAAAAATAACAGGCAAACAACATTCGAACTGATTAATTTTACGAAATCATATTTCATATACAATTTACCAAAAAAGGATCAGCACTTTTTAAGTAAACTGAATCTGAACTCAATAATATATTTTTCCACAATATATTAATCCTATTAATCAAGTATATCAACTGTTATTGTGCAGAAATGAACTGACAATGCACTATCATAATATATCACACAGACACTTTGGGCATACATGAACAGAACAGAACATATACTTTATTAAAACTTAAGCATTACAGCCCATAGTCAAATAAACATAAACATACACTTACATGCGTGTACTATAAGAACATTTTACAAACATTGAAAATAACATAAAATATAACAGAACGTAACAAAATCATCAATTTACCAATACAGTACAGTTATTATCTAGCTTAATTTGTAAATGTGAGGATTTAGTTAATTAAGTGAAAATAATTGTCAGAAATCAAAAGTAAGAAAAGAATAGCCTACGTAGAGCTGTTAATATTAAGTTTACATTTATTCGTTTCATTTAGTACTTTTGTAAATTTAAATATACTGTGTCGCATTGTATATACTCTTGGAATGTAAGTACATCGTATTAATAGTTACAAGAATAACACTGCATAGCTAAGCTTTGTGACACACATTCCTGTGAATTTTCACTGAAATGTCCTCAGCAGTTTTAAAGATGAAGGCTGTGTGTTGACTTTATGTATAAAAAATTAAAGGGCCACAACTTCGTTAAAAATCACTCAACAGTAAAACCTTTGATATATGTGCAACTTCTCTTAGTAAAGATCATTCCTGTAAATTTTCATACGAATCTCATCAGTAGTATAGCCGAACTTTACTGAAAATAACTTTGTCCTCTGTACGTGCTATCTATTCATCGTTACCTTTGTTTACATTGATAAGTGTACACATCAGCGATTTTAATAGGCCTGCATATTATATCATCGTAACATATCAATATTTTTGAGGAGTTTAGGAAAGTTTAAATAACATTGATGGAGACACATACCTAGAAAAAAATCAATTTTACTTCATAACGCGTAGATTAGCTGACTAATTTGGTCGATGATATAACAGAGCGAACGAGAGCATGTACGAAAGAAATATTTTTTAAAACGAAATTAAGACTGAAGTGCAGCTATTAAGGATTTCGATCTGTAACAGCTTTCATTACTTTTATTCCTTTTTAGAAACTGTAAGACATTTATTTTAAATTTTAGCAAATTTCACCGTCCCATATATTTTTTTATATATTTGAAGTGCCACACCCCCTCTTATCATTTTTGCCCAAATTTGAAAAAAAAACAGGGCATTATTTGGATAAAAATGCACATGAAATAAGTTTTTGTAGAATTGTTTTTTGTGTTGGTTTACATTTTGGACCCATTCATTTAACAAAATGACCTTAGCAACAAATAAACATTGCTTTTAACATTGTTTTTCATCTAAAATAAACGCATGTGCATAAAACAGACTCCCGTTTTCACAGAAGCAAACATTGCACATTTGTTCAAACAACTATAACCAGTGCCCCTGTGTGGGAACATTCTATAAGACTTAGATAAAAAATATCTTCAAAGATATATAAACAAGATGTGAAAATATAAAACACTTTCACCAGATAGATTTTCGGCTATAACAGTTTGAATGTGATACATGATCAGGTTTTCTAAATTGCTTTAAACTAGCTTGTATGTTTACTCATTTTGTTACAACTTTGATATCTTAGCTAATTAATTGAGAAAGAATGTTCTATCAAGAAAAAAATACTAAAAAAGTAATAGGCTCCGACCGGGGATTGAAACCAGGACCTCTTATTTCAGAAGCGAACATCTTACCACTGCACCCACTGGCAATCAATGACGTCATCTTGAAAAGACAAAAGTCTAATAAATGATTCTAAATTTAGAATTTCCATTAGAGTTTGAAATCCTTAAATGTAAACACAGTACATAAAGTTTAGCAATAGCATTAAATTCATAACACGAGATGGCATACGTGTCTATAATTCAGCAATTTCAGGTCTACATTGTATCACTTTGTTACACAAATCTATTCACTACCACCAACACTGTTCACTACTACCTCACCAGTGACTTTCAGTTACATGACCACAAACATGCGTTGTGCTGGCGCAACGCAATGATATCAATGATGCATCACGGTACGAGTTATATCCGTTATATCGTCCACTGTCTTTTGAATTGTTATTGTATATCACCTCACAATAGTGTACTTTTTACGTTACTAACATTATACTAGTTTCTTTTAATTAATTCCCCTAATTCGAAAGCGTTCACTAGGAATTTAGATAGTGAAAACATTCTGTCAGCATCACTGTCACTCATAATTCTAATAAATTGATGATCCCTTACATCCATAGCTAACCATTCTGGTTTAAAGTATTCTTCCCTTAAAGTATTATACATCGGACAAGCAATTAGGAAATGAACTTCGTTTTCAACTACGTAAACACTGTTTCTATGGCAGTATGCACAAAATCTGTATTCTCGATCGACACTGTCATTTGTCGACTCTTGCTGTGTTAACGGATGAGGAACACCTGTAACAGGCGTATATCTATATGCAGAACATTTGACCTTCCGTAAGTTTGGTGGTTAGCTTCATCACAGTGGTGAAAGCCGTGTGGTAATTAGTCGGAGATCATAACCCCTCGACCGTGGAGTCCGCTAAGTCAAACGTGACATACATTATGTCACCCAGCAAAATAATGACAATATTCACTGCAGAAAACTGCATTGAACGGTATATAAGTATATTGTTAAGTGTATTGACAATCATTACAAATCTTGTAAAAGTATGACATTGAGTTATATTTCTTTGTTATACTAAAAAATCAATTTCGCCTTTAGACCTAAAGGAGGGCCGCGGTGATGATACAGAGGTATGTGCGCTGCAATTGTTACCCGGCGATATCGGCAGGTCACAGTCTTCTACAAAAAGTTGACAAACATGGTGATATTCCTACATATGTTGAGATGTTGTTTTTATTTAGATTGAAGCTTTTACGACTACTATATATAGGGTTGTTCCAACACGCTTTGCGATACGGTACTAGCGATATGCTTTATCTACGATTCGATATAAAAGTATTTCAAAATAATGAAAACGTTGTAATATGACTTCTACCACAGGTATCCTGGTATTAATGCGCATGTACACAGACCTTTCCACGAATACAATCATGACCCAAAATACTTACGTCCAAAATACTAGCAGTTCGAATCTTGGTTGATTTCAGTGAACCAGAAACAAGTGCTTAAGCGCAACGCTGAGTATTGTTAAAGGGGCTTACCTAAGTCTGCCTTATCAGCCAATCAGACAACATACCAGGTTATAGCTCCACCCAAAGTAATTTAATGGAGTTGTTGAACTCAGAGAAGGGAGGGGTGATTTTATGAAAGTCAACATAAACCTATTCAATGCTAAATTCATCAGAATGAATAGATCTTTTGTTTGTATTTGATATCAAAGGTCAAGGACTTAATTATGCTACATTATACAGTTATTCCATGGGCATTCGTGGAACACCCAACACCGAGGGCCACAGTTACCTCATACTTTGCAAAGTTTAATATTATTCTACACAGCCTCAAATAATGGAGCTAAAATCGAGCTAAGCTTGTGAATCCACTAATATCTAATTGACTTATTAATACATGTATATATTTTTTTTGCTACGACCTAGCTAGTACATAAATTCACGTTTTGTAATTTCAGACACGTTTATAGGAATTGTAGATATTTCCTTTTAGCCGTGTTATACTATTCACGATTACGGAATGTCATATACGTAATTGTACCAAGGACATTTAAAGAATGAATATAATAGTTAAACACGCGGTAAATGTGTGCCGAAATAAATCAACCAGGTAAAAGTTGACTTTATTCCTCTTCATTTTTTTTCATTTACATTTTTGTCTAATTTTAAACTTATTGACGCAACCGCCCCAGTATTTAACATTTAAAAGAAATGCATGACTGATAGTTTTTGTAATCCAATAACATGGGTAATTTGCTATAGTATATGGTCACATTTTATTCACTAGGACAGAGCTTGCATCCGTAATTATATAGCTGAGTCAGGATCTATTTTTGATATCCTTTTTGCACGAAACTTGATGCATCATTGAACTCAGTGGGTATATTATATGTAGTTGTTAGTATTGTATTGTATTTAGTTTGGGTATTTTAAACGTCTCGTTGGATGAGAAACATGACCGGGTTAAGGTACGTCGTTTTATTTTATCTTTGATAATAAACATGTAAAGCTATATGGTATTCGGATTAGACGATTTCGGATGATCGAGGTTAATTTACATTGAAATATATAGGTGGGAATTCGGGACCGAAATTTCATTTCGGATAAGACCAGGTTTTCGGATAATCCGAGAGGTTTACTGTATATATATAGCATTTCAAAGTTCGATGCCTTTAACTTCATGCAAATAGATTACGAAAAAAGTATTATCTTAATTGTGTCAGGGACTCCAGATTACATATACATGTATATAGTCCCCGAATGTGTCTATGTGTATACATGTTATTATACCACAATGTGACATGTACATTGAAAACTGCGGCTAATCATTTTAACCTGAAAATTTAACACAAAATATTATCGTATGAAAATCTTTGCAAATTCTGTCTATAATGTTTTGCAGTATTTTCTATCGTATAATATAACATTCTACAAATTTACATTTTTACACATATACATTGTCGATAGCATAATGATAATAAGGTTTTTGCCACTTTTTGTACATCTAGTGTGATCTTTTTCTTATTTACATTTGTTGGAGCATGACAAAATTTGGATTTGCTGTTATGGTCAAGTTACCGTGAGTGGAAAGGGTTAATTTAGTACATAGATAGGTAGACTTATTTCGGTTTTAGCATTACATGATACGTGTTAAAATACATAAACTATAAGAAAACAGACTTTTGTATATAATAAAAAATGTCATGCCATGTAAACCGGAAACCAGGGCAATATTGCAAACATATGGAATCCGATATGTTCAGAATTTTCTCCCTCAGACAAATCCCTTTGTTCGGTGAATTTAAATAATACTAATTGTAGTTAAATCTTTATCAAAAATGTCAGTTCAATATTCTTAGTAGCATAGTAACTATTTTATGGTAAATCAAGGAAAATAATCGTATTCACTGGCAACTCGACCGACACTTTTTCGCGCCTATCTTAAAGTTTCTAACCGTAAAATCCAACTTGAAGACGTTATTGTTCGGGGACTAATTAATCGTATCTCCAAACTACAAAAGGTTTACATGTTTGCTACTTATATTTACTTACTTATTCAAGTTACAGTCAAGTTACAGTACACACAGGTCATTTTTTTCTAGCCTAAACACAAAGTTACGCCGAATAACTGATTGTTATAAATGATAGCCAACATTGTCAGTTTTAAAGGCCTAATTTACAAAGTGGCTTCCCTTGATTTTTTGGCCAAATTGGTAGCCTAGGGACAAAATTCAGATACATGTATTTGATGGGGACCCTTGATAGCAGTTCTGTATTCAGTAGGGTCATGATTTACGCCCACAGAAGCATTAGGCATACATATTTTTAGAAACAACATTGTTGCATACCCTGAAGTCTATAAATAGAGTCATCCGATGCGACAATCGTGATTTAAGTACATTTGAACTTCACATGAAACAATTTTCGTGTTCAACCTTATTATTATCGACCAAGCTAAATTACGCAACAGGAGATTTTTATCGAAATTGTAAAGATGTATCATAATTACACAAACAGCTTGTTTCAACCAAGGAAATCTAGACTATTATAGAGTGTCCCTGCTTTTAACTTAAGGCTTGTTGTGTTTTAAATGACTGTATTATATATAAAAGAGGACATTTTTACTATGTAATCTGATACGAAATAACGCACGCAAATGAATCATTGCCAAGTTGTTTTGTCAAGTGTTTATAATGCCACAAATATAGTCCACTTTGTATTAAGATTAGAACTCATTTAAGCAAAATTTAAATGATCGTAATAGGCCCATTAGCTTTTTGAATTCAGTAATACAGAACAATAGACAAAATGATAGTAAAATAATTAAAAAATATATTTTATTTGCACTAAAAAACAATATTTACATAATGCCTTTTCTGGCCATATCTCGTAGAAACACTGTTAGATGCTTTTTTCTTATTTTTTTTGTGCAATATAATTGAAAAAAAAAACACTGCAATATTCCTATATTAAAATAAATGTAGTTCGTGATTGAAAAAGAAAATATTGCAAGTAAAAGTCAGTTTCACTGATAAAGAACTCCTGTAATATTAACATCCAAAAAGCTTTAAAGTTTATTGCATTTCTGTGATGATATTTTCTCAGAAACATGTTATCATTTAAAGCGTTTTTCTTAATTTACCCTGAACGTCTGCGAAATAACATTTTAGCAAAACGAATCATCTAAAACTTAAAATGACACCTGCATTGCCGTTTGTAAATTACCAAAGTAGTGTAATAAAGACGTATATATGGCCTGAGTGATATCAAGGTACACGTGTATATCATTTATTCTTACAAAATCCCTGATGAAGACTAATGTCTTAGTCGAAACTAGTTGGAAATAATAAATTGAGAAAAACTCCCGTTGTCTTTGCCATGTGTTCCACTACACTCCTTTCTTGACCGCTGTATACTAAGGTTAAGCTATATATCTCAATCATTTAGGGGACTAGTACGTTGAAAGGATTATGTCAAATGAGAACTAAACCTAAAATGGCCACATGGACAAAAACACATTTATCAATGCTTACTTATATACACAGTTGCAGTTGTTTTCTTGTAAACGTGGTATAGGCCATGTCCCAATCATAGGATCGTCTAGTACGTTGAAATAAGGGCTTATACAAGTATGTATTAAGTCCTTGGTTGAAATGATGATTGTGTGACAATTTTACTTCAACCTACCAACATGCTAGCCCCCATCGTCTCAATGCCTAATCTTACACTGTTGTTACTTATACACACTTTTTTTGGTTGTATAGCCTTTATTGTTAAAATATTCTTTCTGACCACCAGTTTAAAAGAAATCTTTTTAATGTTTATAGTTCCTTGACCGGACTTACTGTTAACGCTCGACCACTTACCTTAAACTATTACCATCATGAAGAGTCCTAGCTAATAAACTCACTTTATAGGCACGTTTTCAAGCGCGACCGCTAGGTTCAAACCACACGTCTTAGAGTCCTAGCTAATAAACTGTCTTTGTAGATAGATCTTATTTGAAATTAAGAGAGCATGTCCAACATTTTACATATTACAAAACACAATAAAATTAACATTTCCAGTGATATATATATAGTTATTTAAAACACGAATGCATGAGTTTTTACAAATAAATGTACATATATGTTGTTGTATTATGTCTTTAACAGAATTGAAATATATGCTTCCTATCGTTATCATATCAAACTGATGTAAGAATAACTTCTATATCGTAATAGCACATACTATCATGTTAAATATAATAAAGAATATGTGAAAATAGTATATATGTAGGTGCATGCCCTTGAAGAATCTCTAAGTTTGCTTTTCCATGTTTGAATAAAATTGTCTTTAATGCGTAATTGAAAAATTCTTAAAAACTGGGACACGTTTTCCTGCACCTTGTAAAAAAACATACATCGTTAAAACCTAATGTTTCTTAAAAAATAACATTAACCTTACCAATTAATTTTATTTGGATGTGAATTAAAATCATTTAACATCATATCATATACAGATTTTCTATAATTATTTTGTGCATTGCTTACTATTTTCAACCAATACCGAATTACTTGTGTTAATCTATTAAGTTTAAGTGGCAACCTTCCCAATTCGCCGTATATAAAATTGTTTTGGGTTTGAGTTCTACATCCTAGGAGTTGTTTACAGAATTTAAGGTGAACTGTTTCAATTAATTTTGCGTTTATAAATAGGGACGTTTTCAAGCGTGATCGCTAGCCTCAAACCATATGAGTCCTAGGTAATAACCTCTCTTTATAAATAGGGACGTTTTCAGGCGTGACCGCTAGCCTCAAACCATATGAGTCCTAGGTAATAACCTCTCTTTATAAATAGGGACGTTTTCAGGCGTGACCGCTAGCCTCAAACCATATGAGTCCTAGGTAATAACCTCTCTTTATAAATAGGGACGTTTTCAGGCGTGACCGCTAGCCTCAAACCATATGAGTCCTAGGTAATAACCTCTCTTTATAAATAGGGACGTTTTCAAGCGTGATCGCTAGCCTCAAACCATATGAGTCCTAGGTAATAACCTCTCTTTATAAATAGGGACGTTTTCAAGCTTGATCGCTAGCCTCAAACCATATGAGTCCTAGGTAATAACCTCTCTTTATAAATAGGGACGTTTTCAAGCGTGACCGCTAGCCTCAAACTTTCACTGCATAAGAGTCCTTGTTTATAAACTTACTTTAGAAGACACGCTTGATGAACTTTCTCGTAAATTTACTTAATTTAGAAATGAACATAAAATTGATAACACATCTTAATGGTTCTTTTCTTAGAATCTTTTTTAAATCTAAATCAAATAATCATTCATTAATTTTAAATTATACCGCAAACAAGGCGAAGCTGTGGTTTTAAACTAAGTAGTTGACAAATTCGCATGTTGTTTAACCAAATCTAATTACGTCAAGTGGTTATAAGCAGAAATATGCATCATAAACACACACCTTCAACAACATGCAGCACATTTCACAATCAAAAGTTTAACACTGTCAGAATTTCAGAATTGTATTGACAGATTTCATTCTTCAAGGCTGGACTATATTTGGTTCCTGTCTATAGATATTTTTAATATTTTTAATGGTTTAATACATACAGACTCAATGTTTATTTCACACCTGTAAAATAACAAAAGTAAACACAACATGTTTGTTTAAAAGTTTGATTTACGAACAGTGAAATCTATGTCAAGTACATGTATACGATAAATTCGACTTTTTTCATTAACGGTCAACATTTCATTATTGCCGATATTTCTATCTTATCTGAATAGCTCCGATCTGAATATATTTTTGAAGATACATGTAGGTTCTATCGTCCTAGCGATGTGTTAAGTATATAGGCCGAGGCCGGGGTCCAGTGTGGGAGTACTTTAGGTTTGTAACCCGGCTATCCGGGTTCGATATCCGGTCCGGACAGGTCATAATATTCCATGAAAATTTGACAAGAAAGTCGACTTTCCCTCACACGTGGAAAAGCTACCGGTTCCTTGTGGAAGGGTAAATTAGCACTGGATAGCATACCGTTTAGGAATACTTGTTACGTGAATCAGCCGCCGTATGTAGCTGAAAAAAGGCTTAATCCCACATAAATAAACCAGTTATATCCTTTTGGCCTAAATTGATGACACACATATTGATGTTTGGTCTGTATGGTGGCTTCATCTTTTCTTTGAAGATTTTCTTGTACGCTTATATCTATTGAGTGTTAAGTTTACAGGAGGTATGAAAAGTGGTTACTTAACGCGCTTGACTACTAAACGGAAAGTCGTGGGTTCAAATCTCGACTCCGCCTTTTGATATACAATTATACGACTATACCCCCAGCAGAGCTATTCAAAAAGTGTCTTCTAACGGTTGTAAGAAGACACTTTTCAATAACTCAACTTTCACGTGGACATTATCCTTTCTCGTCGTATAAGTCAGATACACGTACTCGTATTTTCTTCAAAAATGTCTTCTTACAGACGCTAAGAAGACGGTTCCCTTAGACAAACAACCATTTTATCCTCGGCTTCGCCTCGGACAAATTGGTTGTTTATCTAAGCGAACCGTCTTCTTACGTCTGTAAGAAGACACTTTTGAAGAAAAACTCGTACTGTATCTATTACATGTATCAGGGATGCGCAGATTTCAGTCTTCCACTCCCAATTACCGAGCCAAGAACTCACGTAATTACTGTGTTAAGTAAATCACAGGGAAAGGGCGAGGTGTGTATTGGTGGTGTACATATAAGTATACGAGTAGGGATAAATATTAAATCCCCGTTACCCTGTAATTCCCCCCCCCCCCCCTCTCTCTGTTGTGACTCTGAAATACCCATGGCCGTAGAATGGGACAGGTAAACAGGGAAGCTAAGATGAATTCCCAGATTGTCAATTATTAAGTAATACGTGCCCTGTGATAGCAAATAATGAGTTGTTTTGTTAATGAATACATAATGAAAATCAATATACTTATACAGTACACAGTCATGTTAAAATACACACACCGTACTTAGTGTGGCTCCCGTCCACCCGCATATAGTTTTTAATTATGATCAATCATAAAGATGGCAGGATTAATTATGAAAGATATGCATACGTTAAGGTACAATATACATTTATTTACGTTTGATCCTCGACGTTTATATTAATGAGTGATTTTTAATTAAATCTAAGTGAATTAGATATAATTTACAGTGTAAATTAACACCGTTACATATATTATGTTAGTATAGATCACCGAGTACATACTCCCCGATTTACGTATAATAGATTTCGTGGTTTAGTCATAAATGCTTATTTCAAAGTGTATGTTTTGGTAGTATACTTGTTTCAAACACATTTGTGTAAAATGTTATCCATAAATTCACACCATTGATCAACCATTAAATTTGTAAAGCCAATTGATTCGGCCCACAATCACTTCGTACTATACACTGCAGTATGGAAATAAATTCATTAATAGACAAAAAATGTAGCCTTTATTGATATGTGATCCTTATTCGGTGGTCATTTTGTTCTAAATAATCAATACGAATTTCAAAAACAATGCCCTTTATTCACGGGTGGCCTTTATTTGGAGATGGCCGCTAACACAGGTTTGTGTGTACATGTACATGCATAATTATGCTACTTCTTTGTCTATTTTCTCTGCCCAGTGCGGGTTCTACTGCAATCATCGTACACTTTTTGTCTTCAGATTTAAATATAATACAAATGTACATACAATGATGACAACGCTCTTATTGTCCGTCTAACGTTTAAATGGTTACCATAGCGATGACGGCTTTTGTGTTGAATATTACAAGATACTAAGATGCTATACATTATTTTATACTTCAGACAGGTGTCGGTACTTGTGTATTTGATTATTGGAACATGTAGTGGTTATTCCATGTTTAGGGACAGGATCCCTAACGGACATAAAGTACCACATCCCTGTAAAGATAGCATATGGGAGGGTGTTGGTCACAAAAATGAAGGAGGTGCTGGTACTAGAAATGTCTTTGGTGTAGACTTCAAAGGAAATGGATTAGTAAGTATAATAGATCAGTATTGATCATTCTAACTGGTATCACTATGAACTACATGTATTCTTATCACCCAATGTCCGTCCGTCTGTCCGTCAGCTCTGTTGACCTTTGTTTCGACAGCATATTTTTTATACTCGATTGATGTGTACTTGAAAAATGTATACTAATGAAAAACTGCTGATAGAACAATGCAAAATGTTACAAAACGTGAAAGAGAAACTTGTTGATTCTAATTTCATTATTATTTGGTCTTATTTGGACCTTCCCGGAATTATATTATTTCCGAATTTTATCCCCACCTACTAAAGATCAGTTTCGATATGTACAATCTTGTATATTATCAATATGTTACAGCATATAATGTCACATATTTTACCGATACATTCGATAATCAATAAAGATGAAAAATCACCAAACACGAAACATGAAAACGATTTGATTTTATCTACGTTTCGCCGCATTGGCTTCTTCAGGATAATAAATATATATTTTTTTTTATACCGATATATTCGCTCATACAACATGCAAGCTTTCTTAATGCAAACAGACCTGTGAACAAAGACCACCCATGGGAAGAAAACGATTGGCCTTTATTTACAGGTGACCTTTATTCGGAGGTCATTTTGTTCTAAAACTAATACTCAATTGCAGTTTTTTTACAGAATGTCCTTTATTCACAGGGTGACCTTTATTCGGAAGTGGCCGCTAGCATAGGTTTGACC
This sequence comes from Lutraria lutraria, assembly GCA_964023205.1. NCBI lineage: Eukaryota > Metazoa > Mollusca > Bivalvia > Venerida > Mactridae > Lutraria > Lutraria lutraria. The sequence continues at coordinate 6,468,446 of OZ026840.1, forward strand.
GCATACCCATATTTTGTTCGTTATACATGGCATCTTTAATAAGAATCATACGTTTACCATACAGTTGTATTCAGCTGCAATTTATGCTATAATATTAACCTTATTTCTAACTTATCACTCAAGGTTTGGAATGCTACTATCTGTAAAAAAGACTCTGATGGTGATGGCATGTCAAATGGTGAAGAACTTGGTGATCCGGACTGTGTGTGGTTACCAAATGCAACTCCCAAATATACCACAGGTTTATCTCATCCAGGTAATACGTATAATTCATTCATTAATTTGGGTTAAGCGCTGTTTATTTTTCAACAATTATCAGTTACTGTGGAATCATTAATTTTCGTTGGGGGTTTAATTTCGTGGATTTCGTGGGTCGACTCATCCACGAAATCAAATCCCCACGAATTCAAATGCAGAGATAAGGCATTTCTTTTCAAAAATCAAAATCCACGAATTTATGTCCCCACGAAATAGCTATTTAATAAAAACCACGTTGAACCCAACGAAAATTAATGATTTCACAGTATATATAGTGGCCGATTCAACAAACCAGTTTTCGGACTGTATTCTAACCAGTACCAACTTACCCTTTTACAAGGAAGCGGCAACTTCTCCACATATGAAAGAAAATCATTATAGTTCGTCAATTTTTTATGGAGACTATGACCTGCCATGAAGAGAAATCGATTCCGGGATCACCCGCTACAAACCAGTGTGCTTACCGCTGAACCCAATAATTCATATGAATGAACAACCGTGCGCTTGTTGAATATTGTATCACAATATTTGTTTGTTTGTTTATATCGAGTTTACGCCCCTTTTCAGCAGTCAGATACATATGAGGCGGACAGTTCACCTAATCATCTTTCTGGGAAGGTTACCAGTACTAGACTCACATCCTCCGTAAGCAACTGTCTACTTTCTCACATAAAGAGACATGGTCGGTAGCGGGGCTCAAACCCACGCCCCTCTATCAGTGAGAGGGTAAAGTGATTTAAAGTCAGCTACCTTAACCAGTCGACCACAGAGGCGGGTGCCGTATCACAATATTAAGTATCATGTCAGTGGAATGTAAATTGACATCAACTGGCAAATACTAGTATGCATTGTACCATGTTCCATTACATAGAATGGCGGTAGACAAAATCATGTTACTAATTATGTATAGAATGTTGCATTCCTGTGTTGTAGGTGTATGTCAGCCGATGAATAGCAGTAAGTGTGGCTATGGCAGCAAGACGAAATTTGTAACATGTGAGGAGAAGGCGCCATGTAAAGCCTTAAGCGAACCAGGTACATTAATGTTGTAGATGATATAAAATACATGTAATTGAATAACATGTACGTAGTGCCAATCATTCTAATCGCGTTCCTGATTTCTTCGTTTTCTCCGTTTAAAATGATTGCATCATTGGTTAAATTCTCAACCAATGACGTCATCTTAAAAGAAAGATATTTTCAAGCGTACGTAATATTACAATCAAGTTGGCACCGTGGCACTGTTTGTATCACATGTCTGAATACAAGCATATAGACACATTATAAACAGTCCGGAGGTAAGAAGCATTTCAAACCACCTCGACTTTATGCTTTTATTATTCGCCTACCATATTGTCTTCGTGTCATAAAACGTCCAATTCCAACGCTGTGAACGCTGGTACAATACGAACGCTCGTGTTAATATTTTTACCTTAGTAGAAATCTGCGTTCCTTCGAATTCCATCAGTTTATTGACTAATTAAATATATTCTGAGTAAGCTTATGAACTATAGGAGAAAAGAAATGTGCCAAGTTGTTCTTAATTTTAGACAAAAGGGCTTACCTCCCCTTAGATAAAGAGAGAGCTACGTATAAGGATGATCTGGTTCCCTTTCCAAGTTACAGCGCACCATAGTACAGTCAGAGTCTACGGGAACCAGATAAAATTATAGTGGGCTTACACTTCCTACATTGCTTATAAAATGAATCTTTCAACATCTCTCTTTAGGGAATAAATTAAACACGAACTCATACATATAAGATTAAGGAACTTTTTATCCTTTTAAGATATTTGGTCTCATACAGTCTTATTGCCTTGACTTCAGAGACTTTTAACTTTACTGTGCGTTACCCGGAAGAAACCGTACCAGCCAAGGAAACTACCTACATGTGTTTAACGTTTGAATTCCCAACGGATCAAGAGTATCATGCTGTAGCCCACGATCCTATTATAACCAACATTGATGTTATGCATCACATAGTTGTCTACGGTTGTGAAGGAGGTAAGGTCTGAAAACAATAATTACCTAACTAAACATACGACAGGGAGGTAGCAAAACGTGTCTGTTTTCTTTTTTTTCTTAGCTCATCGTTCATATTTAAAGGCATGATTCGTCACCATATCGTTTTGTATTACAATGTTTGGTTGTCATTTTATGAATGTTTTGGTGTTAGACATAAGGATATGGCGCAAATATATGGCCACAGGGAATGCTATCCTTTTAGTTCTGGTCTTAGTTGTTATTAATATCGCCATCATCATTGCAAATGTTAAATTCAAAGTCAAGTTTCCTGAATATACAGTGTTATTTCGCATACTACTTATACTTAATTTTACATCTACAGTGAAGATGTTCGCACGATCGACTAAATCTGCTGAAAAACTAAACATGATTTACGATTGATTGTTTCGATATTTTTTTCTGATTTCACGAATACATGTGACTCAGTAGTTTTTATTATTCCTTTAACGCTGTCGGGTGATTTTAACCTAACGATGCCGTTTGATTCTGGGTGGATAATGTATTATATTATACATGTTTTTCAACGAGCATAATCAAATTAGACAATCGGTAAAAGCACCTAATTCAGAATGTAAATGTTGTACAAACAACTCTAGAATTATTGCATACTATTATGTTGATAAATTCGGTTTAACCCTTTTCATCATCCATTTTCCCTTTTATACTAGTACATGTATATACAAAAAAAAAATACACGCAATACAGTGCGTATAGTTACGAAAAGATTCTCAGAAGTACACACAAACTCACTCAAAACATTCAACGTTTCCCCAACGTCACAGTCAGTGGTGTCCTTATGTATATCTGACAGTTTCTGTATTAGTAATTATATGATTATATACTAATAGTTGAAGAAGCCCCTGGGCCGCTTATGACGCCGTCTGAGTGTGGTGGTGAAATGCGGACATGTACGGCAATCTTTGCTGTTTGGGGAGCAGGCGCTGGAGGGAGCTGTTTTGACGAGAAGATGGGCTTTCTTGTTGGGAGTGCGAAAGGATTTAAATACGCTATAATGCAGGTATTGATCTATGTACACGTATTACATTGCTTCTTGAACAAAATAATATGTGGTCAGCAATACGCAGCCAATACAATCAGCATATAGTACACGTATGACCAGAGCTAATAATAATAATAATAATCTTTATTTAACGAAGTTAACTTGTACAGGCATATTATATACAAACATACAAGATGTCGTAAATTACAACATGGCCTTCAAACAACAAAATTTAATGCAAAAACTGAAAAGAAAACATGAAAACAATAGTGACATATTATATCAAAATTTTGACTAACAATTAAATAATTATTAGTCCCTTTTGTAATAAGTGGATATTTCAGCCATCTTGTGTATTTAGTAGATATGTTTTAGAGCATTCTTAAAGGATGAAGTCTCAGAGTTTGAACGTACTGAAAGCGGGGTATTGTTCCAAATTTTTGAAGACATATTATGGATACTTTATTTCAGATCCATTACGCCAACTGGCCCATGAGGACAACATATTTACAAACAAATACATTGATAACATACATGAAAGTATAATATACATGCATAAAACAAAACAAATCTATAAATGCACTTCAGAGAGAAGATGTATACATTATCGTATGATAATAGATATCAAATCAAAAGTAAAATAATGATAATTACATATTATACATAGGAAGAAGTTATATTGAGATAAATCGTTGAATAAATAAATTTGTATCATTTGTTTTTTACATAAAAATGCTTTTTTAACATATATTCCCAATCTTTTAATTAATTTTCATTTTTACTTGTAATCAGTTCTATAAATAATAAATGAGAAAGACTTTTTGACGTAATTAGTATTATGTTTAGGTGTTATTAAAGTATTATTTGAAATTGATCGTAATTCATATGCGCTGTTATTAGAAAATGTTAAGAGTTCATCAATATAATCAGGGCCAAAGTTATGCTGTGATTTGAAAATTAACAATGCATCGTGATATACATAGTTCCCACATCTACAATATTTACCTCCCTTGGCGGCCATCTCTGTTGGCAAATTCAACAAGCATTGATAGAAGATATTTATGTTTTTGTTTTGATAATTCTAAATACAGGATATTTATATGTGACAACTACATTTTCTTAAACCTGATGTGCTTATGGCCTTAACAAACTTCATTATTAAGTTATCTTTTATAAATTTAGTTGTTTAATAACCAATTTTCTTATTTTTTCTATTAAACATATAAGAAATTTGCCAACTAAGATGGCTGCCAAGGGAGGTAAATATTGTAGATATGGGAACTATGTATTGACATCTATTTTTAAATGTTATCCAATTTAGAAATTTTAACAATTGATCTGAAGATGTTTTTTGTTTACAAATTATTTTCGCAACACGTAATTGTATCTTATGAAGAATATTGTAGAGTCTTTCTTTCATGCCTCAACTTGTGCAACAATAGTCCATTGGTGACAATATGTATGCATTGTAAAATAATACTTTAAATTTATGTCATCAGGTAGAAACGGTGCTATTCTTTTCAAAAGATATATTCTAGAATGAATATTTGAGCAAATTTTATTAAACTGAGTGTCCCAGAACAGAGTATTATCAATCCAGATACCAAGTACTTTATGTACATTGACGTTGTGTAAATTCGTATTATTTAAAATTAATTTAATCTCTAAATTGTTTTGATGCTTACGTTTATATGGAGAACATAATACCATACATTTTTTTAGTCGGATGTAGCTGCATATTATTTAAACAACACCAAACATCAATATAATTCAAACTTGCATGAAGTTTGACCCCCAATCTTCTAATATCATTATCTGAAGTATAAAGTGTGGAATCATCCGCATATAAGTCAATGTTCATTCCCGATAATTCAAGCACTAGATCATTTATTTAGATAAGGAACAAAATAGGTCCAAGAATAGACCCGTGAGGAACACCAGATCTAATGTTAAGTTGTTGTATTTAACACTCTGTGTTCTGTTATTTAAATAAGAGGAAAAAAAATTGATATTTATTTTTTTATATAGAAAAATGATATAACTTAAGTTTGTGTAAGAGAATTCTATGGTCAACTAGGACAAAAGCTTTACGCAAATCAAGATAAATAGCACCCACATAGTTCCCATTATCAATTTCTTTCGACCAATTGTCAATCAAATGAATTATATAGCGGTATGACTGGAAAATTGTTGACGAATCCAGATTGAGCTGGATGTAAAAGTTTGAAGACATTAATTTTTCTATAATTAAGAAGTTGAGTTACAATATGTTTTTTATGCCGACAATGGTTATCTCAAGATTCATGGATTCCATGTTATCAATTAAAAATCAAAATTTTCAATCCAACATTGTTTTAAATCTGGCGGTCTGTAAATAAAACACACTAAAATATTATTACATTTCTCAATATTTAGATTGTATACAAATTGACTCCAAATCATTTTGTTCAAATTCAAAGCGACGTTTGTAAGGGGAACTATTCGAAATGTAAACAAGCAAACCCCCCCCCCCCCCCTTTTACGGATTCGATCTTTTCTTTCAAAAGTAAAATTATCAATTTCTAATTCAGTATTGTTAATTTTATCAGAAAGAAATGTTTCACAAAGCCCTAGTACATATTTGTAAACATATTGAAAATAAATTTCTACCTTGTATGTATAATTATTATGTCGTATTTTTTTTATCTCAAATTTTAACGCAATCCGTCCACGAATACTGAAATAATATTACATAATAAATTATAGTAAGAGAAGCGTAAGTTTTGGCATTGAGTGTAATTGTGATTTTAACTCGCTCAGTGTCCCTGGTATATTTGCCTCACCTCCAATTATTCATTCACCATAGAATTAAGATTCCAAAAAGATGACGTTTACATTGTTTCTTATTTCATTTCAGCTTCATTGGAACAACCCAGATTTAAAATCAGACTATGTTGACAGCTCTGGTATGGTATTTCATTTAACACCGAAGCTCCGCCCCTACAATGCAGGCGTCTTGTTGATTGGACAAAATACGTTTGCTATCCCACCTGGCACAGAGTCATATTCTACTGCTGGGATGTGTCCTGGCGAATGCACCCAAAATATTATGCCTGGACCTATACATATATCCACTATCAACAACCATATGCATCTTCTTGGTCAGTTTGTATTTTGTTTTTTAATCAATTAAGCACTAATTTCAATGTATAATGAAATCTGTGAACAAAAACCACCCTAATTATGGTCTTTATTGACAGGTGGCCTTTATTCGAACGTTCTCGTACGTACGAGTGTATGGTAAAAAATTGAAATCTTACTTAGTAAAATAATAGATATTTGTTTCAAAGAGTTACATATCTACATATCGTATATAAAAACGTGTATACATGTATACCTGATACACGTATTGTAAAAAACTTTTACAGTGCAACCTCTCCAGGGCGATTCTCTCTTGAGCAACAATCTCCCTTTAACATCAGCTTGAGTTTCCCTTTGCACTATATATGTTCAAAACGTAACATGGACCAATATTAAGATGCTTTTGTATGTAAGTTAGTTGACCATGTGTGTTCTTGATATTACAGGACGGTCACAGCATACAGATATATACCATGCTGGAGTAGAGAGACAAATAGCCGTAGATGATGTGTACGATTATAATACCCCAATCACTCATGTGTATGTATCTAGCCTTTAGTTCATTTCAGCGGGTTAAACAATATTTCAATTATATACGACGGCCGGTCCACCTGACCAGTTTTCCATATGTGTATTTAACCTGCAATTTATCCATATATGGTGGGCAATCTACATTTTTGTCAGGTTTTTATCATCTAGGCACTCGATTCCGAGATTTTTATACGTTTACAGACGTTACTTTTCAAGTTCACTCATCAAACAAGGCAAATCTGTCGAAAGAAAAATCTTCATTTTTTTCCGTTATTGAATGTATAAAAACACCAAGGTAGTGCAGTCGCCATCTTTTCGATTGACGGAAGTGACGAAAATAAGCGTTGGTCCCGGCTTTCCTTCTAATTTGCACGTGCTTTCCGTGAACCTTGCTTTCGTTGTCGTGTGCCCCAACTTTAAACGTTTTGACAGCTTTTAGAAGGAAAGCCGGGACCAACGCCTATTTTGTCTCTTCTGTCAGTCGAAAAAATGGCGAGTTCACTACCTTGGTGTTTTTTATAAACTCAATAAGGGAAAAAAATGAAGATTTTTCTTTCGACAGATTTGCGTTGTTAGTTGAGTGAAATTGAAAAATAACGTCTGTAAACGTATAAAAATCAAGGAATCGGGTGTCTATGGTTTTAATAGCAGGGTATGACCTGCTGCGACTTATATACGAACCTGAATCGTTCTGTTACAAGTTCAGCACAGTAACCATTGGACCACGACCATGGCTGTCTTACTTTAATACGTTCATATACTCGTTTACTCATATAAACTTTACACATGATCTGTTTGCAGTCCTGCATCAGATATAACTGATATTATCATACAACTACGGAACAATGGAGATATGGAATTCATTTTGAAATTTGAAATAATTTTCCAGGCACACAACACCTGTAAAGATGTTCCCAGGAGACAGTCTGAAAACAACGTGTACGTTTAATTCTACATCAAGATCTCAGATAACTAAGTTTGGTCAAGGCACGTTTGACGAGATGTGTTACGCTTTTCTGACATACTACCCTAAAGAGAATTTGACAGCGAGTAGTAAGTTGGACCTTAACTATTAAAATGCCATCTCTTGTTAGAAACTGAACGGTATAGTTCAGCCTTCCACTGCCGTCACTCGCTTTTTTATGCGGAACTAAGTATTACGTTTAATAATCTGGTACCAGACTATACGTTTATCTAGACCCGCCATGCAATTGTTAAACTGGTTCCCGTTTTATGTTGCTGTGCAAGTCTGTGTAAGATCAGATTCCGAGAGTACTTTCAGTACTTTGATAAATGTTCTGTTTTCGTTTATGTAACCATAGCATTATGCGGCTATCTTTGCGATAATAATAAGAATCAATATTGTGTACTAGTATTTTGTACGGTTTCGAAAAGTTTGTATTTGGATTCTGCCGGAGTTCCGATCATGTTCGTCTTTAGATTCCAAAAACAAGTTCGACCAAAAAAACACCAACCGAACGACATTCTGACTGGTAAATCTGAATATATTGACGATATGGCCACAGATAAAAAATTAATCAGTAACTTACCTTTTTGATGTTTGGCCTTTTTATAAGTGTTAAGTCTTCGAGCGATATTTGACCGCACACCCAGTTTAATAGATAAAGTGCATGGTACCCTACTTATTTCAGTCTCATTTAATGTTTTATTGCCAATATTTTCATTTTTCAAAAGAACTATACCTTCAAACATAAACAATATTTGACATAGTTCTGTCGACTTACCAACCCTATATTTTTTAGGGGAGCAAGTTGGACTTTTCCCCACCTAATTAAGAGTGGTCACTCCTGAGCTTTTGTGATACAAAGCAGTCTCGCTATATGTCGTAAAATTTCAAGCTTAAATTATTGTATTTTTTCATCGTCTATTGTAATCAACAATGTCATTTAAATGCATAAATAATTTCAAAGCGGCATTTTCTTCATCGCGATTTTTTTCTGCTTTTACGACATCCGACCAGATTACGGCAGTCAATTTAATTCGTCTGTATATATACAACAACAATATGCCGTTCAGTATTTATCAGTTAAAGGTTGTTAAATTGTGAATGAATATATTTATATAACCTGGTTTGCAAATATATTGTTTCATCAAAGTTCTTAAAAATTGTAAAAATCATTGTTTATTTCTTTTTAATATTTATACTAAATTTGTTGCTGTTGTAAAACGGTGGTATCCGTTGAAAAATATTCATCCAAAATGCATACAAGTCCATCAATTATTGTTTCTGATATGCATATGCGGTTATTTATGCAACATGCCGTGGTTTTGCTTTGAGAGAAATCAGTATCTACGAAATATAGTTTTGCTGACAAGAAAAGCTAAAAGACTTAACATTTCGCATTGTAACTTTCTTATATAAACATGGACATGTACTTTTCATGTCATATTTTTAATTGGTGTTTAACCTACTTCAACATAATCAATGTCATTCAAAATCCTTGTTACCCATATTTAAAAATTGTATAAATCATATTCATAATCCTTCATTTTTAGCCTTAATTTCATAGATAACACAGTGTTTGAAATAGTACACAGTAAAGAAATTGGCATACAGTGGACATTTAATGCTTTAAGTTTCTTCTACAATCAGGCTGTGATACACCCAGTACATTTTTTAAGTGATTTAGTCAATATTGACTGAAATATTTGGTAATTTCTCTATCCCATCCTTTTGTTCAAAACCATTGAATTAGTAAATCACCGATTTTGGGTATATCACTAAAAAGTAATTCTACGAAAAAGTTAAATCATGGACATAATTATACTTTTCACACTAAAAACTGAATGACAACATGTTATTCTTCAAAATTAAGAAATAAAATGAGAATCGGAACATCCTTGTTACAAGAAATGTTTTCGGTTACACGTGTGACAACCCTCAATGAGCAATAATGAATGTTTTCTATTGTTTCGTTATTTTATAGGATGTGTAGAGACAAGGGGTGCTAATTTTTGTGAATTAAATCTAATGAGGAGAGTAGGCGTCTGTCTTCAAAATTTGAACGATCCAAGGTAAGCCAAATGCATTGAGATACATTTCTTTTGTTTTGTGCTTTTGAAGATTAATATCGTATTTAAAAAACACAATGAGAATATTCCTGTTTTGGAATTCCCTTTGTACCTTACGATCTTTGCGAAAAAGGTTTGGCAATATTATGGGGGACAATTCTGGTACTTATTTGTCATCAATTTTCAGGAACTCCACGTCAGTTGCCATACTTTCCTCCGTGCAAACGTTATGCACGCCACTTGAATGCACGGATAAGTGCTTGGAATATGTCAAAGATTTAAAGACACAGCCATGTTTTTCCGGTGATGTTGGCTTGCTCTTGCGTGAAGCAGCACTCGGTGAGAAGATTCCTGAAACACGACGCAAACAAATAATCGAATGGATAACTCGTCTTGATTCTTGCGATGCTGTCATAGAAAAAGAAGACGAAGATGATGATGAAACGAGCAAAGGCGCCATCTACCGTTCATCATCGATATTGATGACGTCATTTTTGATTATTGTGTTACTCTTTCAACGGTTTTAGTACGATATGTCAAAACCATTACAGTAATGGACATTTTATACTGTGAAATACTCCCGTCTTGTATATTGATATTTTTGTCATAGATTCAAACAATATTCATAACTGTATGTGTTCTTTTATACTGAGTTTCATACTTACATTATTTGCACAGGGCGTACACCAACATGTAGATGTGTAATATGTTTAGACTTAAAGCCTCATTAGCTTTTTAAATTTAGAAATACAGAACAATAGATGTAATGATAGTAAAATATAAGAAATGCATTTTATTTGCTCTAAAACATATTTACACAATGCCTTCTCGTATAAATGATGTCAAACGCCTTTTCTTATTTTTTGCAATGAATACTGTGCTATATTTCTATATGAACTTCGTGATTAAAAAAGAAAATTTCGGAATGTTTTTATTGCAAGTAAGTCAATTTCACTGATAAGATATCGTTCTAGGTAAAATAAGACCTACTTTATTTTTAACATCCAAAATGCTAATAGGTCTTTAACTTACCTGTCAAAATAGCATATCGTAAAAAGATGCACCCTTAACTCGGACGCAGCATGTTATCAAATAACTACGTCGCACACTGTTCATAATCAGACTTAAAAAGTTTTATCATTTACAATGAATATCTCATCAAAAAACGCATCATAGAACCCAGTTCGTCTTTTACTTTAGTATAGTTTATAAAAATGTGTTATTAATCACAGTTTATTGTTGTCATGGTTACATATCAGTGTTTTTGTATTGATTTGCAATGTATATTATATACATGTAGTTGTTAATGTAAGCAGACAGTATTTTGTCTATGATTATTGATCATATAAGGTATCATCGTAGCACATTCTCACTGGACCAAAAACTATTGCTATATATCACTGTCCAATGATTTCAAGTATAGTGCATTTTAATCGGTTTGGCTTCATCGATGGTTAATGGTAAAGCGATTCAGTGACTTCTAATCAAAATGTTTCGAATCTCGGCCCCGTCTTCGATATTTTAGGAGACATTTTCTCGGTGTCCTCATTCCACTACCAATTCTAGTGCTGTGTTTAGAAATTTTATATACATTTTTTTATTACATTTTCAAATTGTTAAATGTTTTGACATTATATGTTATATACATGATTACCAGAATTAAACCATAGAAAAATAGTTCCGTTATTTTTGATAACTCTTCTTTTTCAATGTGTCGGTTATATAGGGCGGCTGACTCATCTAGCTATTTCCTGTACAGTATACATAGTTCCCACATCTACAATATTAACTTCCCTTGGCGGCCATCTTGCTAGGCAAATTTCTTATGTGCTTAATAGAAAAAATCTGAAAATTGGTTATTTAACAACTCATTTTATAAAAGTTCACTTAATCATGAAGCTGTTAAAGCCATAAGCCCATCAGGTTTAAGAAAATGTAGTTGTCACATATGAATATCCTATACATGTATTTAGTATTATTTAAGCAAAAATATAAATATCATCTATTAATGCCTGTTGAATATGCCAGGCAAGATGGCCGCCAAGGGAGGTAAATATTGTAGATGTGGGAACTATGTATTCTAACCAGTACTAACTTACCCTTCAACAAGACACCAACAACCTCTTCACACGTGGACAAAAATCGACATTGTTGTAAAATCTTCCTGGGAGGGTATGACCAGTGCAACCCGAACTCTAAGCCAGATAGCCCGGTTACAAATCCGGCGCTCTAGCCACTGGACCACGGGTGCAAGTGATTATAAATATTACCAAGTCAAAGTGTGACATTTTATTCATGTAAAAATACCATGACATTCAAATATTGCATACCACGATCTCTGAGCGTAATATAGTATTAACCATACATAACAATAAGGTCTAATTGACGACGCATTATAACCTAAATTAAAGTTTTATATTCATACAATCATGTTAAACCGACATCTTTTATATATGATGCTTGTTTCGAGTCCCATGAGGCGGACAGTTCACACCTAAGTATCGTTCATGGGGAGAACCAGTACTAGACTCCCATCCTCCGTAAGCAACTGCCTACTTTCTCACATAAAGAGACATGGTCGGTAGCTGGGCTCGAACCCATGACCCTCTGCCAGTGAGAGGTTACAGTGATTTGAAGTCAGCGACCTTCAGGCGGGTCTTTTATATCAGAACAAAAGTCTGGATGTTTATCACCAATATCATAACATCCATTTACCAGGGCCAGTTTATTTCTTCGGAACGGTTTATTTTTTCGGACCGGTTTTTAACATGTCTTGAAATTGTCTTTTTATTTTAGTGATCAATTAATAAAGCCGTGTCCTATTGCCTAAAAGTTTGTCTTAAATATCATGATTATGTTGTGTATACGTTGATTTCAAACCATTAACGCAATTTTAAAAAATATACCATTTTTGAAGTTACACAATTTTAATAGAAAAGTAAAAAATAAATATATTGAATACAAAAATGAATGAAGTATTTTACATACGCTAAATTATCGTTCATATTACCAATATTTACCGTCGTTGTGGACACGACACATACACACACATGTATAAACTACAAAGCATAGATTTTACAGCTATTTCCAAGATTACATTTGTAAAGGTTGAAACATTTTGCACAGTTCTAACATCATGGCAAGTATAGTCAACAGTATTACTGCTGTTAAAACTTTTTAAACAAATATTCCGTAACATATACAAGAATGTGAAATACCGGGGACGAATTTGACAACAATTTGACGAAGTGTTGACCTCTCTCTGTCGCTTTAAAAGAATTCACTAAAATGTTAATTTCTGTTCAACATTGAATAAGGAAATATGTCGTAGTATCTGATTTTTATATGGTAAATATACATACAAAAGCATGTACATATAAACGAATATATACAGTGACCTATATAGGTGACCTTTTTTCGGATGCCATTTTTTTCTAAATAGTCAATGAGGGTTTTTAAAAGAATGTCTTTTTTCACGAGTGACCTTTATTCGGAGGTGGCCGCTAACACAGGTTAGACTATAATTATAATTAAGCAACCATTATTACTTATAAATAAGTGACATTAATCAAATTAAAGCTACAAAAATACAGCTTCTCTTGGAATCAATAAGTACAGTCAGTGCTTAGATAAACTAAAATTCAATCACTAACAGCTACAAACAGACGACAGAAAATCAAGACAACAAAATAAAAAAATGATACAAATACAGTTTATAGTTCTACGAGAGAGAAGAACTTGTTCGTAAAATCATACAAAAATATACAATAATATTAAAAATAGATATATTTGAATAAATCCCTGTAATATTGGCACCACTGGTTACTGCAGCACATTCACGGAGCACGTGAATAGGGACACCAGCCCTAACGTCTAACCACTCCCCTAAATCTCCCTGCATACAAGAGTGCTTAAGTAACTCAACAGCATCCTTTGTACATTGTTTATTACATTTATTTGTTACAAGATATTCCGCACAGCTAGTGTTACTAAATGCTTTGACAGCAGGAGAGCTTGGCCACCAGTCCGCCACACTTTGCCAGTGACATCCGTCGTACATTCCGTTAAAATTTGGCAGTTTTCGGACGCACCTTTGAACGCTTTTCCACTGAATACAAATGGTAGGAAGAAATTTTTGCATCGGATAGTAAGTGATAAAGCCGTAACACATCTCGTTATGTGTGCCTGCACCAAAGGTGATTGTTGATTTGTCGTTTGAAGCATACGTACATTCTGTGACAATATCATCGCCTGGCAGAACCTCTACTGGAGGGTCATAGCTGAAATTCCAAAAATGTTGAATAATATTCATTGAAATAAAAAAAGATATTATTTCAAATTTATTTAGTTATTTTCATATAACTTTCATAGTGTACAAAAAATGGTGGAGGGGTGAAATAATGGGGGATTCCTTAGGTGTACCCCCATTTGTGCATTTGTATTTGTATTGAAAATAAAGACATTCGTAAATTAAAATACTCTTTTTGTTCACTTACATTGTAACCCGACGAATACATACAACAATCAATGCATTGGTTTGTAATATTCACTGTGATGAAAAACAGACATGAAGTCATTTTTGACAACATGAAAGTTAGCAGGACAATTAAACACGAATACAAACGTGAAAACACTTGGTACGAAACTTTTAAACGAATACCACTCAACAGTATACGATTTCTAATTCACTCATATATTGTTTTATCTACGATCGTGAATAGACATTTACTTGGTTATTTGAATTTTGATCTAAATGCATCTAAATAATTGTCGTATCTACGGCGCGCTCATCAAGCTAGTACCGTGGATGATTATTATCCGGGAAAGTATAACCAAGCACCTATGCAATCTTTAATGAAACATAATTCGTTGAAGATCATACTATATGTATAGATTAACTAATGAATTATATTTAGATAACCAGAATGAAAGCGATGTCAGTCAATATTCCTCTTTAAATGAACTCAAGTGGAAGTATTCAGGAAAAGTTACGTTCTCAAAGCGTAGATATCCAACAACATACATTGTTCCCAAAACAAGTTTCCCCGCCCACATAGTATGTATATCGGCCTGCTTGTTCATCCACAAAACAAGTTTCCCGCCCACATACATGTATATTGGCCTGCTTGTTCATCCACAAAACAAGTCTCCCCGCCCACATACATGTATATCGGCCTGCTTGTTCATCAACAGAACAAGTTTCCCCGCCCATATAGTATGTATATAGGCCTGCTTGTTCATCCACAAAACAAGTCTCCCCGCCCACATACATGTATATCGGCCTGCTTGTTCATCCACAAAACAAGTCTCCCCGCCCACATACATGTATATCGGCCTGCTTGTTCATCAACAGAACAAGTTTCCCCGCCCATATAGTATGTATATCGGCCTGCTTGTTCATCCACAAAAAAAAGTTTCCCCGCCCATATAGTATGTATATCGGCCTGCTTGTTCATCCACAGAACAAGTTTCCCCGCCCATATAGTATGTATATCGGCCTGCTTGTTCATCCACAGAACAAGTTTCCCCGCCCATATAGTATGTATATCGGCCTGCTTGTTTATCCACAAATCAAGTCTCCCCGCCCATATAGTATGTATATCGGCCTGCTTGTTCATCCACAAAACAAGTTTCCCCGCCCATATAGTATGTATATCGGCCTGCTTGTTCATCCACAAAAACAAGTTTCCCCGCCCATATAGTATGTATATCGGCCTGCTTGTTCATCCACAGAACAAGTTTCCCCGCCCATATAGTATGTATATCGGCCTGCTTGTTCATCCACAGAACAAGTTTCCCCGCCCATATAGTATGTATATCGGCCTGCTTGTTCATCCACAAAACAAGTCTCCCCGCCCATATAGTATGTATATCGGCCTGCTTCTTCATCCACAAAACAAGTTTTCCCGCCCACATAGTATGTATATCGGCCTGCTTGTTCATCCACAAAACAAGTTTCTCCGCCCACATAGTATGTATATCGGCCTGCTTGTTTATCCACAAAACAAGTTTCTCCGCCCACATACACGGCCATGGGTGGATCAATAATAAATTAAAAACCCTAACCAACACGGAATACTTTACCTTATAAGCAAGATCCCGCAAAGCCTTATATACAATAGCGTGTTAAGAGACTGGTTTATTAAACACCAATCGTAACTGCTCGGGCATTTCCGTAACTGAGAAATCGCCACGTTCATAAGAGTATGGTTACAAAGGTGTTGTGATTTCCGGTCACTTCTTTTTCAACACTAAGCACTCGTTTTCAAGAATTATTCTATAATAATGGGAGACTTTCAAGCGTATTTTTAAATATGAGCATCAAGATCCCACTGAAAGAGAAACATGTTGTGTCCATCGTTGGATTGCCAGGGTCAGCCATGATGGAAAATAGCCCGTAAACAACAACAGGCGAGGAGTTCCGATTATGTGTTCACAGATCCTTGGGTTTCCACTTTCATAACTGTACTATCTATATCCAGGAATCCTGTACTCCATATAAGAGTCCCTGCTATGAGTATAATGCAATACTAACCGATAAAATAAAGGAGAATCGTAGTCATAGTTGTTGTCATTAGTGAGATCCCTGATCCAAGTTCCATTTCTGTAAATACTGATTCTTTGTTTTCTTCCTGTTTAAAAACGCGACAACCCGTAAACAAAAAGTCAAAAGGTCAACATATCATCATAAAACATACAATCAATACAGTAGAATCTCCCGAGAACCCTAAAAGATACTCCATTTTATCTATTTCACTATACGGTGAAACCTCTCCAAAGCACTGAAAGCAACACCCTTTGGGGACATAGGCACTCGATTCCGAGATTTTTATACGTTTACAGACGTTATTTTTCAATTTAACTAATCAAACAACGCAAATCTGTTGAAAGAAATATGTTCATTTTTTCCCCATACTTAGTGTATAAAACACTCCAAGGTAGTGCAGTCGCCATTTTTTTCGAAAATAAGCGTGGGTCCGGCTTTTCTTCTAATCTGCACGAGCTTTTCGGGAACCTTGCTTTCATTGTAGTGTGCCCCAAATTTAAACGTTTTAACAGCTTTAGAAGGAATGCCGGGACCCACGCTTATGTTCGTCACTTCCGTCAATCGAAAAAATGGCGAGTGCACTACCTTGGTGTTTTTATACACCAAATAAGGTAAAAATTTGAAGATTTTTCCCTCGACAGGGTTGCATTGTTTGATGAGTTGAATTGAAAAATAACTTTCATAAACGTATAAAAATCACAGAATCGAGTGCCTATGTTTGGGAATAGCAAAATAGTGATTTTGTTGAAAAGTTGTTGCTCTAGAGAGGTTATATTAATAGTTAAATCGTACAGTTGGTTAAAATCATGCCGTTGATGATGGGAATGAAGTAATGGCCGCTCTGGAGAGGATTTCTATACATATTCATATCATTGAAATAAAGAATGACGTTCTCAGTCAAATCATATCCTTTATTGTATCAGATGTCCAAAATAACTATGGCTGAGTTTTACTGTAATCAGAATATGTCATGTAATTCTATTCCGCTCAAATAACATACTGAGGAATCATTAATATGAAAATAGGCTAAGCATATGGAACGGGGAAGTCGAGTCTATTGGAAAGGAACGACAACTCTAGGTAGAGATTGGTCGAGCACCTTGCGTAAACAAAAAGTGACGTCATTCTATTTCCTGTCAAGCGTTTATGCGCAAACTTTATGCAGACGCTTTTCACAAAGTTTACCAAAAGCGTTTGTATTTTTTACATAAACATCTTTTTTAAAAAAACTTCGAATATTTTGCTTTCTATTTCTTGTAAACAGATAGGAAAACATAACTATAAGTGATTAGTTATATTACGATGTAAAAAAATATGCCAACACGAGAATGAGAATTTAGTTGTTACAAACAAAATGGCGGCCAAAATGGCGGCCTCCATGATTTGGAAATGAGATTTTCGGCGATAGGTAATACATTTGAAATTGTTTTAATTCACATTGAACCTTTTCTAACGTACGCATTGTCTAAAGCCGGGCAAGGCCAAAGCCCGGGACCCGCTTCGCGGGCCCCGGTCTTTGACTTCCCCGTATTATTCGCATAAAACGATTTTAGGTCAATATCGTGCAATAATCGATACACAATTTTAACATCGTAATCTTGTGATAACGTTACTCGTATTTAAGATGTTGTAAACCAAATTTAAAATGCGCAAATTCCAAACAGCACGCAAATGTCATTTTTAGCGTTCGCGCGAAAATTCACGCGAGCGAAATCAAACATTAGTAACTCTGTACATCTTACCGTAGTAGTGCATGTGATTCACGGCACGTGTTACATATATCTTTTCATTCAACATTTCACTCGTGCATTTTGATGGGCATGTAGCTGTAAAGGTTGTACTGCTCTGATTTGGTGGGATCTCAAGAAATTCTTGACCAACCAAGAACGTCGACGCATCGTAAGATTGTTTAGAGACAGGCTTGTAATAGATCGACATACCAGAGCCGTCTGTTTGGTCCATTAGTTTAGTTGGGTTGTGCCAATGTATCTGAAACAATTTTATTTTATTAAACAATAGACAAACCGAATCCCCCGATCATGCTGCGTCAATATTGTGTGCAGTACAAATAACACGTACTTGTCCCCTTTATGCAGGAAGTGGTTGCCAGAGGTGGTGGACGAATATCACTTTGTAAAGCTACCTAGATAAAATGGTTAGAACAAATAGTTTTTGATTTCAATACTAGTATACGACATAAGAATCAAAACAATGTTGCATACAAATCAGTCTTATAACTGCAATAAAACCCGTGTTTGTGGTCACCGTAAAAAAAAAAACGCCAGCTGTAAATAAATTCTATTCCTATAGAAAAACGTTGATAGTTTTGAACAAACTGACATCTGAATAAAGACCATCTGTCAATACAAGCCACATTGTGTCTTTCCCAGCATTTCTTCATCAGATACAAGTAGTGTGTTCCATTGTCTTTGTTAGAACTTCTTAATGATAAAACAACATACAACAACAGTTCAGTAAAAGCACAGAAAACATAATTGGTAGATTAAAGTTAGCTACCTGTAACGCTGCCACCCTGGTTCCATATCGTCCTATACGAAAGCCAGTGTTAGGAGCCATACATTCACCATGGAAACCGTACGTCCATGTAGCCAGAAATTGCTGACAATGCTTATGGGGTGTCATTCCACATTTGTAAGGCCCAGCTGGAATAGAATGACTCATACTGTTGACGTGTAAAATGTTTATCGTCACGTCTACATGACAAATATCGCTTGTGTTTGTAACATTAATAAAAATTCTGAAAGTACTTAAGCGAGATGAGCAAATTCGAAATTCTCAGTGACTGTTCCAGGAAAAAAATAGAATAGTTAGTGATTCAGTCAAACCTGTGTTAGCGGCCACCTTTTAATGAAGACCAACCTGCGAATTAAGATCGTTCTTTCAAAAACCGTCACTGATT